>CAJNDS010002109.1:0-167500 GCA_905221605.1 Symbiodinium natans
TTGTTTGGTTGTCCCTTTCCTGGAGTCCCTCCCTAGTTTTTGTAAGGGCTTTCCAGGGATCTTGGTGTCTGGAGGTTGCCTCGTGGTTCTCCGCTGCCTGTGGGGTAGTCACATGAGTTTGGCCTGCCATGTTCGGTGAGTGATGCCATGGAGTCGTATGCCTGTCAACCGTACGCGATCCGGGTTGGAGCGCAAGTGCTCCAAGTCCACGTTGCCAGGAGAGGGCAACTCACTGCACTTGCCACTTTAGGGACCAGTGATATCGCAATGACCAGGCAGATGCAAGCCGGCGTCATCCTGCCTCACGAACTCGATGCTGCCGGTTGGTGCCGATACTTTCCGCCGGAAATACAACCCTTGTTGTGCCTGGACCATTCTGCCTTTTTGAGAAACAGCAACGCCGTCTGCTTCGCCCGGCAACCCACGGTTCGCTGTTTTCTCCTGCATGCATGGAGGCCAGGCATCGGCATCATGCCGCATAGCAGTGCCCTCATGGGGCGAGCGGTGTCCACGCACAGTGCTTTGCCTGGTGACGCGATAGACCTTCCCCCTTGGGCGAGTGTTGTCACCGAACAAGGAGCGGGTAGGGAGACAGCCCTGTCTCCCGGGCCCTGGCAAACTCCATCACCTAACCCACCTAGGGTCTGCTGGCCGGATAATAGTCCTCGCCCTCCCATACCGCCGATTCCTCCACGTGTTGGAGAATACCCAGTGGGTGAGGTCAGTAGGATCGAGCCGCGAATTCCACATGGGAGGCCACCTCCCGCGCCAGTTGCAGCCGACCTGCCACCTTGGCAGGTCCCTAGCCACCCAGGTCCACAGGTCCTTGCGGCGACCGCAATGCAGGCTATATGCCAGCTTCGCACTCTCAGTGCTGACCATGCGCCGGGGCCTCAGGAGCCTCACAACCTCGCGCAGGCACTAGAAAGTAATCAGAATTTCCCTGAGCCCACCCCTAGCGGCGTACTGCCATTGAAACTGGCCTCGGGAGCCATTTCCGGCGAACCGCCTGAGCCGCAAGGTCTCCACCCAGAGATTGACTACAATGCATTACTCGGCTGCCTACTTCCACAGCCCCGGGCTGCTGAGTCCGCAGGAGCCCATGTCCTGCTCTTGGTCACGGATAGTCGCTGCTTCTTGTCTATTCCGCACTTCCCCTACTTTGTCCGGCATTTGGTAGCACGCATGCAGTGGGAAGGCCCGTTTAAGGAGAGGTGGTTTCCCATCTTGGTTAACACCAAGGAAGCGGGGCTAGCTTCTGTGCACTTTACGTGGGCGGGGCCCGAAATTCTCGCAGTCCTCAGAGTCCTTGCGCCAGGGGTGGTCTTGATGTTGCTTGACCATGACACCTTGTTCACTGCCAGGTGGGAAGCAGAAGAGCTGCGAAGGTTTGCAGTCCTCGATCTACTGCCCAATACCCTCTCGACGGAGTCACTGGGCAGCATGGAAGTCGAGACGGACGAGACACAGCCCTGTGGCTCGCTTCCAGCCTCGCCGTGGAGTTGCTCGCCGGACGGGTCCATACCGTGTGGGGCCCGATCGCCAAACTCAATTGGCATGGTTTGTGCGTCCGAGGACCAGCTCGAAGCAAATGGGGGATTGGTCCTCTTCTACCCGAATGCTCCGGACGGCAAACATCCCCGGCCCCCTCGCTTCTGCATTCCTGGCAACGTCGCCGAGCCCTGCAGCTAGCCGAGCCCTGCAGCTAGTCATCATGCCCAGTGAAGTGCCCACTCCATTGCCTGGTATGCATGCAGGTGCCGTTGGACCAGATCCATTATCGGCAATGTCTACGCAACACCCCTCTTGCCGGAACCACTGCTCACAAGCACTCTGACTTTGTGTTTGCGTGGGCACTTTTAGGAAGATACATACATGAGGTTGCGTGGAAAACGGCCGACCTTACTGCTGGCCGGCCAGAGCCAGACATCCAGTTTGGCGCCTCCCCAGTCAGGCAGGTCAGAGGGGTCAAAACATGGGGACAAGGCCCATATGAACAGGGATTTCTTCCCTTGCTCATGGGTTACGGCGGCTCGCACTCCCGTTTGGCAATCCTACCTGGTCCTGACTTATTCATGGCGAACCGATACGCCGAGGTTATACCCCCTCCTTTTGTGCATGGATATGGTGCCAAAGGCAAAAACATCTTGCCGCAGTGGGGGAGTGTGGTACGGCTGCCTACTCTACCCGAGTCGGTCTGGGGCAACGGGGACACCGTCCCTCTGTGGGCCTCTGTTGGGAAAAAGGGCAGTGGACCAGTGCGGCTCCAGCTCTTCCCTGGGTCCTCATGTTTTGGAAGAAAGATGCCCTATCTTCCTGCAGGGCCACCCCGAAATGGCGCAGTCGACCCAATACCCCAACTGGGCCGCTTGCTCTTCTTGCTGCCGCTGCGCATGCTTGGCTGGCCCAGGCGGATCTGCCGTGGCCTCTCTTCGCCGCAGACATAAAGGTCACGCCGTTGGGCCTCAGTCAATACTGGGATGATGGACTAGCCATGCGTGTGCAACAAGCCCTGGCAGCCTTTGCCTTTCCTGCCTACCAGTACCCGCCTCCAAAGCCTCACCTAACCCCCTCAGGGGAATGTCGGTCGCTCTTCATTAGCGGGATGAATGGGAAGGCCGAGAATACGCCCCCCACTGTGTCGGGTAGCATCATTCACACAGCCAATTCCTATGCACTCACTGGCTTAGAAATGGAAACAGTCCGGGACAACCAGGGCAAAAAGGTCCGATATGAGGACACACAACGCCCGTTGTTGCTTTCGACCAGCGGTAATGCCGCACATGCATTGTTGCTCCTGCCCCAAGCCGCCCAGCTATGGGCACGTGCTCTGTACCCTCAGGTCGAAGGATGCGGTCTGCCAGCGGCGGTTCGTGCTAGAATCAGCTCGGTAGAAGCCTCCCTGACAATGTGCCCTGCCCTGGCTCACTTGCACATGCCACATACTGCTGCGCTGACCGCTCTGCATGTGGGCCTCGCCGCGGGTAGAGCTGGCGAGTGCAAACTGTGCGTTACGGGTTTCTCTGCTGGGTCGTATACGGGCGCTGCTGTGGCTATCGCTTGGCATGAGCGCCAAAAGCTTCCTGACTGCAAGGGCGATTTTGTCCACATCAAGGCACGTTTGGGCGGCGTTGCCATGCCACGGGCCATGCTGCAATATATCCTGGGTTCGGAATTGCGGCACGCTGTTAGTCTTGTCCATCATGAGAGCGACCAGCTTTGTATCTTCCGGCCCAGCCAGGCAGCAAGGACGCAAGCGATTGGCGCGGGAGCGCGTCTCTACTACTTCACTGGACCTGAGTCACTTGGCAGTGGTGGACACTCTTATGGTCACTTTGAAGAGCTATTCCAGCTCACGCCGGGGGATTATGTGCATAAGGAATTGACTAAAAAGATTTGCGGCTTGGCCGACCCCCGGATGGATCGCACAGTGCGAGCAGGTTTGATGGGGGTTGCGTGTGGCTCTGTCCAGCTTTCGGATAAGTCTAAAACTTTCATCAACTCCGTGCTGGGACGGCAAATCAGACGCCCCGATATGGAGGTCTGGCTGATTTGCCGCCCCCGTATCATGAACTTGGTCCCACGATGAAACTAGTTTTGGGTATGTGGCTCCCCCACCTGTCGTTAGAGCGCCTGGTTGACATGCTGGGTTATCAGTTTTTAGCCATGGCCTCGGAAGCAGAAATCGAGGAGGAGCCCTCGGAACAGTATCACTACCCAGAGCAAGCTGCGGTCAAGCGGGCCGCCGCCCCTGTGGCGATAAAGCCCGGCACGCATACATGGCCAATCTGCCTTCTCCATCGAGTTTACCCAAGGGCATCGGTCATGCTCCTTACACCGGAGTTGGCGGATGTCCCTGACTGGGCTAAAAAGTGGTTTGCTGTCGCTGGTAAAGTGCCGGCCAAGGGCACTGCTTTGCTGGTTACCTTGAGAGAAGACAAGGGGGATGTGGCCTACCCAGGCATGTTTATAGAGCTCCTTGCCCCGAAGAAGCTTTTCACCGGCCCTGGAGAAAGTAAGGCCATGCAGCCAGTCAATATAACCATTGCCCTGCTCTTGACTGATGAACAGCACAACCAATTCGCGCAACGACCCTCACTGCCGAGAGTCAGCCAGCTTGAGGTTCTGCCCGGAGGAGCCTCTACCCCGCTTTGGGATGCTCTGTTACACATGCCTAGGGAAAGGCAGCATGTTGCATTGGGCGTTCCGCTAGAAGACTCGCCTCTTGATGCCATCCGGCAGCCACAGTGGTTGCCGGGCTTTCTCACAGATTTAGTGCTTGTCCTCCTTATCGGGCTAGTGGTGAGAGGGAACTGGCACGACACATGGGCACAGCTCATTCACCCGGAGGTCTGCCAAGTCTTCAGAGGCAAGCACGAAACGCAAGCTGCGCAGGCATCGCTTACTGCGGGTCCGGGGGCTTCCAACCCCTTGCAAAGCTTCCTCAACCTTTGGCTTGCGGAGGAACAATCCTATCGCAAAGAATGGAAGTGGCGTGTTAGCTACGCTGCCTGACTCTCCACTGCCCGGCCAAGAGGACGCCCGGACTCCTGCGCTGTGGCATGCGGAGTGTCTACGCCTGTCCCATGACTCGTTGAGCAACGAGCACGATCCGAGGACTCGAGCCAGCATCTTTGCGCTCGCGGTTGGTCCCGCCTTCCTTACGTGCCTCTGTGATACCTTTTGGGGGGCGGACGGACACCTGGCAGCGCTGCTGGGAGCGTGCTCGTACGGCCTGGCCGCTAATCGTACTTCTGTATTCATAACGGGTGCGCCCGGCAGCGGGAAGACACGATCCTGCGCGTTTCTAGGAGTACTCCTTGCGTGCCTGACGAGCCGGCTCACCCTGTACACCGCTCATGGCAATGAATCGGTTCGGGCCTATGTCGAAGCGGTTGATAGGCTCACGACTGCTAGCAATGAATTTGTTCGCAGCCGCATCGTTCGCATACCGGGTAACAAGGAGAAGGACACACATAAGCTCCCTTTTGATGTGCACGATTTGTACCGGGGGCTACTTGTAGCCACGACACATGGTACGATTGTGGCAAGGCTTAGCTTTCCCTACTCGCAGCTCATTAACCGTCTAAAGGATGTTGAGTTGCTCCTCCGAGATGAAGCCCAGCAATTGGGCACGCCTGGTTCCAACACCATTCTGGCGCACATCAAGCATGCACTTGATGTCATGATTGGCGACCACAGACAGCCCGCTGGAGGATCGCGACCCAATTACCACTTCGTCACGGAGTTGTTGGAGCAAAAGATTTGTGGTCTCAATGCGGTCCCTGCCGACCTCCACACGCCAGCCACCTTGCCTGCGGCCCTTTTGCGGCAAACGGCCCAAAGTTCCGGCCCGTGGAAAAAGGGACAAGGCGAGATGCCCTCTTGGGGCAAGCCCCACTTGGATGGGCTTTTGGTTTACTAGGAGAATAGATCGTTTGCCGTGCTTATTAAGATGTTATTATGCTGTTATTAAACGGTTATGAACCATTATATCTCATTATAACTCATTATAACATGTGTAAGTGTTTGTGTTGTTTGGCAGCATTAATTAAAAAATAACTAAATCTGCTAACAAAGCTTATAGTTTAATGACATTAATAAGCATTTAAAGTTAAAGTGGTTCAAAGGTTTAGCAGGTTTAGTTGATCATGATTAGCAAGTTATTAACTATTTAATACCATGAGCTAATTGATTATAGTTCCTTTGTGCTTTCATTGTTTTTTACTGAAGATGGAGCAACAACCATGTACATAAATCTGAGTGGTGTCAAGATCGATTGGGAAAAACAATGCACGAGGTCGGTTATTGCCTTCATGTTGGGCAAAGGTGGAATTTCCCGGTTGTTTTTTTTGAAGCCTTAGCAGGCTGGACATGTTGCTTCCATGTTGGGCAATTGGACCAGTTCCGCCTTTTTTCGGAAGCCTTAGCAGGCTGGATTCATTGCTTGTGTTGCAGCTTTTGAGTTTGTATATAACATGCATGTGTCCATCTGCCATGTCTGCATGATGGATTTTAGCGAATTTTGCATCCTTTCTAGCTTGGCTGGAAAGCTTCTGCACGGTGAAAGTTGTTGACAGGGCTGCGAGCATGGGCCACATGCACACATGCAGCACATGCAGTCATGAAAGGGATGCCTAAGTAAGGCACTCTGCATGCATGCATGTCTACACAGGGTGTGTTTGTGGGCTTGCAGTTCTGCTAGCTTGGAGCCATGAATTCTGCCTCTGTGAAAGCCATGGAATCCTGTAGGGATGATCCAGTCCTGGCTGTGAATGTCAAGGCCTCCAAGATGCTCGCCATCCTCAGCGATCAGGGGTACATGCAGCACCAGATGCTGCACCCCAACATGCTGGTCGTGCACCCTCAAAACCGTGCTGGTGTCATGGTGAATGCATGGAACGTGCATCAGAAAGGGATAATGGCCCTCAAGGTGGGTTGGAACTTCAAGAAGCTGGAGGAGTCCTACTGCATGGAGATCTCCCACAACCATGACAAGAAGAAGAAAGTGCTCGCAGAGATGGAGCGAGTAGTGCTGGCCAGCGAAGGCATGCTGGCACCAGTCAGTGGCAATGAAAAGTACCAAAGCCTTTCGGCTTCTCACATGTCGCAGTTCTGCAAGGCTGTCAGTGCTGGCTGTGTCACTCAGGAGGAGGCTGTGAAGTCCCAGGTGCTGGCCTTGGATGTGCTCCTGAAGGACTTCCCTGATGAAGGCTTCAAAGCAGCAGTCACTGGTGGATGGAGCTGGCACTGCATCGCCAGTGTGGTGGAGGAGAGCCTTCCATGGTTCTGCAACTTCTTGCAGGGGGCTTTGAACAGTTGCAATCACATTGCAGCAAAGGCCACTGAGATGGAGCTGGCACTCCACATGAGACCTACAAGCGAACCCACAGCATGGACATGGCAGTGCTGGAATGCCAAAGCATCAGCAACATGCCGCACATTAAGCTGGTGGCAGAATTCGTGAAGAATTTCGCCGGTGGTGAGGATGCCCCCTTGATCCAGTTGCTGGTGATGCTGGAGAGGGCCTTCAATTCCAGCTTGATGCTGGGAGAAGAATTCATGCTGGCAATTGTTCGCACAAATTTCGGGTCCAGGGAGACAACCTTCCCTGTCTGTCGTGCGATGTTAGTAAGTGCCAATTTGAGCTCTCCCAAACACCAGGACGGGATAAGCAAACTCCTTGTCAAGAGTGACGTGCTAAAACTGAGCAGCCAGAAAGACCAGCTTCTAGCATGCGAAAAGATGGGGAAAATGCTGGTGGAGCAAAACCTGCAGAGCCCGGACTTTCAGGACCCCACTGCAGTGAAGATTCTTGGCCGCTTTTTCATCCGGACTGCCTTGTATTTGACGAGGAAAGAGGGCAAGGGCAGGGAGGCCCAGACCTACGGTAGCCTGGCCAAGATCCACGAGCAGTATCTGCTGGAGAAGCAGAAGGCCACGAGCAGCTCAAGCAGCAGTGCTGGTGCAGGGCAAGCGGGAGCAGCAAGTGCGAAGGTCCTCTCCCTGCAGGACTTTGCAGCCATGTGTTTAGGGTGCAGGGTTTCGTTTAGGGTTTAGGGTTTAGGGTTTAGGCCCATGCCTGGAAGAGCTTCAAATAAAGAAAAAATATCTATAATGCATGGAAAATGTTTGTTGCATTAGCAAGCAACATATAGAAGCTGTGTGCTGGGTATTGTCGGTTTATGCAGGAGACCAGTGATGCTGGCTTCATTGCTGAGCAGAAATTCTCCTGGCTGAAGGTTGGCTCCTATTACATGAGGAAGGAGGACAAGCAGATCTTCAAGTTTGCTGGCATTACAGCTGAGAAGGCCGAGTTCACAATGCAGGACATCTTTGGCAAAGAGGAAAAGCTGGAGGTGAAGCACGAGGACTTGGTTCGCTTCAAGGCGAGCGACAAGAATCCTCCAGCCAAGGTGGAGACGTCCTTGGTGGAGAAGCTGCAGCCCGGAAAGAGCCTCACCTGGCCGCTGGAGCTTGAAAGAGCCCAAGTTCAAGCAGCCTTGCTGGACAACTACAACCAGTGGCCTGGCAGAATTCATTGTGGCCATCCACATGCATGTTCTGGATACAGCAGTGGTCTGACACAATATACTTGGCACACCAGATTGTAGCTTGATTTTTGCAACATAAAGCTACACATGGCTTAAATGAAAAACATGTAGAGATTATGCACCCCTGCAAGTATTCGATTTTTTTTGTATTGGTTCGTATACAAGCAAGGAAAAATGCAGTGGACTTCCAGAAGTTAATCATCTGCAATGACCAGAAGGTGTTTGCTGCTTGCAACATTCCCAAGCACAGCATGAAGATTTTCCCATTTGGTGTGGTTTCGCTGGTGAAAGAAGAGGACGGCAAAAAGGCTTCTGCTGCATCCAAGGTGCTGGTGTCTATTAAGAAGGGCAACCAGTATCAGGTCATGCCCTCAAAGGTGGACCTGGCAAAGCAAAGTGGATCCATCCCGCTTTTCTTTTGGATTGCTGCTGTGGAGAAGCAAGAAGATGCCACCCTGGTGCTGCAGGAGGGCATCCATGACATGCTGCAGATTCCTTTCTTGAGCCCGAAGGCGATGGTTGCGAAAGGCATGCAGCTAACATATTTCAAGGCTCCTGCAGCCACCGCTGCGCCCAAAGATGCTGAGCCCAAAGATGCTGGGCCCAAAGCCAAGAAGGCCAGGACCTAGTGAGATGCCAGCTCATGCTGGCCTTTCGGTCTTTGAACAATTTGTAGCTGGAAGCTGATTGAGAAGTCACGACCTTGCCAGCTGGCCTTTCGGTTTTTGAACAATTTACACCTGGAAGCTGATTGAGAAGTCACGACCTTGCCAGCAGCCCCAGACAAGATTGTGCACGGCCACACTTGGCTGCTTTGCTTTCGCTTGCCTGTAGATGATTTTCGTTTTGAAGGCTTCTATGTCTTCAGCAGCCTTTGAAGCCTGATGCCCTCCAATTAACTTTTGATTTTTGAAGCAGCTTTTCAAGGCTTCCATGAGCAGCTGCCTTGTTGCAGGCATGGTCTGTAATGATACCATTTTTGTGGGATTGCATGAAGAAACAATGCTTCTTGAAGGTACAATTTCGGTGAGAGAGTAGCACCAAGTGTATAGCTTGCCCGAAGCTTCTTCAGCCATGGTGGAGATCCAGGAGAAGTTGCTGCTGGCCTACGAGGGTGGCCCCTTAGTCCCGATTCCTGAGGAGTTCCTCTTCAGCAACACTGCTGGGAAGTTCCTTCGTCTACGAGTCTCACATGCCGGCATTTGCAAGCTGATTGCTGGCAACAAGTACTCGGATTTGTTCAAGCAAGTGAGGAACCCAAGCTTGAGCTCGGGCCCCAACTACAAGAAGCTGCTGGACGAAATCCAAACAGGGTACCACCGACAAGCCAAGCAACTGCTGGCCTCAGCTAGTAGTGGCAGTGCTGGTGGCGAAGACTTCTTCGAGGACGGGGGCGAGCAGGCGGACAAGGTGCGACCCAAGAAGGTCCTCATCAAAGATGACATGCCTCCAATCTTGGAGCTGATGCTGGATGGGACACCAATCAAAGTGGCAACCCCTCCATCCTTCCGAAACATGGTGGCATCAGTGCTGGTGGAGGAGACCAACTTGAAGAACTGCTTCGACTTCTTGTCGAAAGACATTCCCAACTGCTGGGGCGATGCTGGTGAGCAGCAGAAGCGAAAGTACAGGAAGAAGTCTTGAGTTTTCACAGACATGTCCATGCTGGGCTTCTCAGTTTTGTTCCAGTCTGGCTGGAGGCTGACTGACGACATTAAACCGGAAGACCTGGGCAGCAGTCCCTTGCAAAAGAGACCATGCAATGCAAGGTGTTTGGTTGTCCTTTATTTCGTTTGCACATCATGCAGCTTCAGATTTGTTGGCCGGCCTTCGTAGGCTCGACAATACAGCCTTTCAAGGCTTCCTTGCATTTTTGAAACACACTTTTAATTTTGGCAGCCTTTGCAGGCTTCATTTTTCTGTGTTTGCAAGCAGTCATGCTGTGTGTGTGTGTGTGTGTGTGTGTGCAACTCTTGAAGTGGTCCAAGTTTCTGTTGTGTGGCAGTGTTCAGGCTAGCCAGGGGAAAAGTCGGTAGCCTGAGAAAAACAACAACAAGCAAGTGGTGTCAGCAAGAACAATGAGTAGAATTGGGACAGGAACAAGAGCAGCAACACAGCACACGAAAAACAACAGCAGAAACGATTCTAAAAAACAACGAGAGTAAGTACAAGGAGCAGGGAAGAGAGAAAAAAGAGAAGGACAGCGACTGTCTAGGCACCTTTTTTATAATGCTGGTGTAATGGTATACTCCTCAGACCAGTAGCAGCCTAGCACTATCGACCATAAACCCTAAACCCTAAACCCTAAACCCTAAACCCTAAACCCTAAACCCTAAACCCTAAACCCTAAACCCTAAACCCTAAACCCTAAACCCTAAACCCTAAACCCTAAACCCTAAACCCTAAACCCTAAACCCTAAACCCTACAACCTAAACCCTAAACCCTAAACCCTAAACCCTAAACCCTAAACCCTAAACCCTAAACCCTAAACCCTAAACCCTAAACCCTAAACCCTAAACCCTAAACCCTAAACCCTGAACCCTAAACCCTAAACCCTAAACCCCAAACCCTAAACCCTAAACCCTAAACCCTAAACCCCAAACCCTAAACCCGAAACCCTTAATCCAAGTAAGACCATGAGCGAAGCCATGGCAGCCAGATCCAAGAAACGAGCTCCCTCTTCCAGCTGGATGCCAGTGAATCCGGAGGACTCCTGACATGTGGATGCAGACATGAAATTTGAAAGCATGCTGGCACATGTGCCAGGATGTGGCAGACGAGCAGGTGGAAGTGCTGGTGGAGGCCTGCCAGCAAGTACATGAAGATGTGATATGTTGGAAGTCATTGCTGGCAGGAGAGCCCGGGGCCGTTTCCGAAGAGTCGGCCTCGACCGTGGATCTTCGGTGGGCCCAAGAAGAAGGTCAAGGCTGAGGTGAAGGAGGAGCCTGCCTCGCCAGTCAGCCCTGTGCTGGAGGAGGAGGCAACTTGGCTGGGAATATGTTTGCAAGTTTTATAGAAGCCTTTACAGGCTCAACTTCATGCATGTTTGGGCTGCCTTTACACAGGCTTCTTTCAAATTCTTCAGCCTTTTCAGGCTTGATTCCTTTTTGGGCCTTTTTAAATTTGTTTTGTTTTTGTGAGCCTTTCGATTTGTTTTCAGCCTTTGCAGGCTTGATTTTCTTTCAGCCGTTTGAGGCTTGATGTTTTTTAGCTTTCTGCATGCATGGTCTGCTGCAGGAAGACGACGAAGATATGGCACGAGCGGTGGAGTACCTCACCAGGGCAGCTGAAGAAGCAGATGCTGCCAAGGGTGCTGGCAAGGATGCTGGCACGGATGGTGGCGAGCCACCTTGGCGACGGGATGGTGGTCCAGCTCTACCGGGGCCACCTCGTGGAAGTGCTGGTGGTGGAGCTGGTGGGTGGGCGACACGAAGACCTGGTGGTGGAGTTCCAGCAGCCTTCGCTCTGAAAACCACTGCTGGTGGAACTGTGAGAGCTGCTCGGGCAGCTGGTAGCACTGGTGCTGGAAGCAGTGCTGGTGGCAGCAGAGCCGATGGTGGTGGTGCTGGTGCCAGCAGTGCCGATGCTGGTGGTGCTGGTGGTGCTGGTCTCACGACGTGGACAGACGCTGCTGGCAAGGAGCACACATGGCGTGTGCCGGAGAAATCCAAGACAGGTGCTTGGAACAAGCTGGCGACGTTGGTGGGCCTACACCTTGCTGGTGAACAAGAAGCTTTGAAGAGTGAGCTGGATAGGCTGGCCAGTTTTGTGCCGATCCAGCCACAGCTGGCTGAGATCCAGCGAGTGTGGTGCCAGGAAGGGCTGGAAGCCTTTTACCGGCTGGGGTACTTGGCAAAGCCCAAGCAGTGAGCTGCTGGAAGTGCTGGTGTGGCAGTGCTGGTGTGAGAAAGATCAGTGGGCATGCTGGACATGCTTGTGTCATGTGATGCCGTCATTGCAATTTTTTTTTTTGAGCAGCCTTGCTAGGCTTCGGTTGTTTTTGCAGCCTTTGGAGGCTTTGTTTTTTTTTTCAGCCTTTGCAGGCTTCAGATCCTTGAGTTTTTTGCAGCCTTTGGAGGCTTTGTTTTTTTTTTTCAGCCTTTGCAGGCTTCAGATCCTTGAGTTTTTTGCAGCCTTTGGAGGCTTTGTTTTTTTTTTTCAGCCTTTGCAGGCTGAAAATCCTTGAGTTTTTTGCAGCCTTTGGAGGCTTTTTTTTTTTCATTTTTTTTACAGCCTTTGCAGGCTTCAGATCCTTCAGTTGTTTTCGTTAGCCTTTCGAGATTTTTTTTTCTAAGCCTCTCCAGGCTGTTTTTTTTCCGTGGCCTTTGCAGGCTTGAGATCCTTGAATTGTTTTCGTAAGCATTTCTAGATTTTTTCTCGTAAGCCTTTCCAGGCTTTTTTTTTCCCCCCTAAGCCTTTTGGAGGCTTCACAGCCCTTATTTTGCTATGTAAGCATTTCGAGATTTTTTTCCCTAAGCCTTTCCAGGCTTTTTTTTTTTCGTAAGCCTTTCGAGGCTTCAGAGCCCTTATTTTGCGAATGTTTTTGGAGCCTGTTTTTAAAGTCTTTCGAGGCTGGTGAATTTGTAGTTTACCATGAACCCCAGACCGTAAACCCCAAACCCTAAACCCAAAACCCTAAACCCTAAACCCTTAAGTTTAAAAGCCAAACCCAAAACCCCAAACCCACAACCCTAGACCCCAAACCCTAAACCATAAACCCTAAAACCCTAGCACCAAACCACAACCCCCAAACACCAAACCTCAAACCCTAAACCTTACAACCTGAACCCTGAACCGTATACCTTAAACCAGAAGCACCAAACCCCACACACTCAACCCTAAACCCTGAATTAAAAAAAATAATCACTAAACACTACATTTCAAATCGTTAACCTTTTACCACAAACATTATGGTTTTAAAATAAAAACATCTTCAAATACTTAGTTTTAACCAAAAAATATAGGTTCACAATATGTGTTTTGTGAATAAGATTTAGATTTTGTGTTGGTTGAACGTTCAAACAATGTGGTCTGGAGATTGACATTCATTGATTTTGTGTCAATTTTAATTTGAAAATCTCGAAATCAGCTGATTTAGTGCAAAATCTTGAATTCAGTGGGCTGAATTCAAAATCAAGAAAAACAGAGTTTGAATTCAGCCCACTGAATTCAAACTCAGAAATTCTGAGTTTGAATTCAGTGGGCTGAATTCAAACTCGGAAATTCTGGTTTTGAATTCAGTGGGCTGAATTCAAAATCAACAAAAAACGAGTTTGAATTCAGCCCACTGAATTCAAGATTTTGAGTTCAGTGGGCTGAATTCAGCAGCTCACAAAGGTAAACCCCAAACCCTAAACCCTAAACCCTAAACCCTAAACCCCAAACCCGAAACCCTAAACCCCAAACCTACAACCCTAAACCTTAAACCTAAACCCTAAACACTAAACCCTCGACCCTAAACCCTAAACCCTAAACCCTAAACCCTAAACCCTAAACCCTAAACCCTAGACCCTAAACCCTAAACCTTAAACCCTAAACCCTAAACCCTAAACCCTAAACCCTAAACCCTAAACCCTAAACCCTAAACCCTAACCCCAAACCCCTAACCCAAACCCAAAACCCTAAAACCCTAACCCTAAACCCTAAACCCTAAACCTTAAACCCAAAACCTTAAACTAAACCTAAACCCCTAAACCTAAACTAAACCCTAAACCCTAAAACCCAAACCCTAAACCCTAGACCCTAGACCCTAGACCTAAACCTAAACCTAAAGGGGGTTAGGGTTTAAGGTTTAGGGTTTAGGGTTTAGGTTTTTTAGGGTTTAGGTTTAGGGTTTAGGTCTAGGGTCTAGGGTTAGGGTTAGGTTTTAGGGTTTAGGGTTTAGGGTTTAGGGTTTAGGTTTAGGTTTAGGGTTAAGGTTTTTTTTTAGGGTTTACAGGTTTAGGTTTAGGGTTAGGGTTAGGGTTTAGGGTTTAGGGTTTAGGGTTTAGGGTTTAGGGTTTAGGGTTTAGGGTTTAGGGTCTAGGGTCCAGGGTCTAGGGTTTAGGGTTTAGGGTTTAGGGTTTAGGGTTTAGGGTTTAGGTTTAAGGTTTAGGGTTTTAGGGTCTATAGGGTCTAGGGTTTAGGGTTTAGGGTTTAGGGTTTAGGGTTTAGGGTTTAGGTTTAAGGTTTGGGGTTTTAGGTTTGGGGTTTAGGGTTTCGGGTTTGGGGTTTAGGGTTTAGGGTTTAGGGTTTGGGGTTTACCTTTCTGAGCTGCAAACTCAGAAGCATCGAAAAAAAACAAATTAGTAACACAATAAACTTAAACTTGATAGACCATGGAATTTTTTAAACAATGAACCTTGAACTTTCACTACAAAAAAAAAGAATTGTGTTGTACGTGCAGCTGTGGCAAGCTTTTTGTTTGGAATAAATATGAAATGTATGTTGTTTGTATTTTGTATTGATAAAGAAAGCATGAACCATGTGCATGTTCAGTTGTTTTTCCGAACCATTTGCAATTCTGGCAGCTGTGCTGGATCAAGTGTTGGAAAAGAAAGTGGTGGCTCCTTTTTTTCGAAATGTCATTTCGAATCGAGAGCTGGGATGAAATCAGGGATCTTGACAAGGACAGCATGCTGTTATTGAGTGGGCAAATATTTACAGCAGTATTTTGATGGGGTTTGAGATTCAATACCTCGTCCAGACATGGTCAGGACGAGACACGTGTGTGGATATCGTGGAAGAGTGGCTGGGTGGATGAGTGCCTGGGCTTCGGTGGAAAGCAATGTTTTGTGTTGTGCTCATGTTCATGCAGTGCAAGTCAAGGATTCCCAGAGCGGATTTCAATCCCTATGTGATCCAGTCCAAGTGGTGCTGGCACGATGGTGTGGAGTATCGGGTGTGCCGATACCATGATGGCTGGGAGTTCTGGCTTCCCACCTGCACTTAAGGTTAAGTTTTTGTTGTGTTTCTTGCAATCTGCAGACATCTGAGTGTGACATGTCATTCTAGCCTGGTTGCCATCAATTCAGGATGACGAAACGTCGCCTGGAGATGCTGGCCTACAAGAACATTGGGCCAATCGTGCTGAGCATGTTTCACCCTGGTCGACACTGAAGAGTGCTGGTACTGCTGGAAGGTTTGGGTGAAGAAATGTTGCCTCAAGCCTTTAGAAGCTGTGATTCGCAATGTGTTCTTGAAGCTTTTTCAGGTTACCCATTTTGAATGTGCAGCCTTTCCAGGCTTTTTTTTTGCAAGCCTTACCAGGCTAAATAAAGCAGCCCTGACACGTCATATTTCTAAGCCTTACCAGGCTGAACACATTTCAATTTGAAGCCTTCCCAAGCTTAGCTTTAAGCATGGCTTCATGCAACCTTGTTATTGCCTGCATGGTAATGTCATGCACAGCTTCATGTGCGGCTTTGAACCCAAAGACACTTTCATCATGCAGACATCCTTTATCCAGATTGTGTGGAATGCTTGTCCACAATATGCAGGCTTGTAATATTTCACACACACACACACACACACACTGCTCACCATGGATCCAGCCCCATGGCCGAATGGTGATCCAGTCTTGAGCTGGTACGAGAAACACATTCCTCACACTCTGGAATGCTGGCATGTCGACATTCACTCGTCTGGCTGGCACCAATGGTCTCTCAGGCGCGATGAACCATGTATCCACATGCAATGTCGCTTGTGCTTTGACTGCAGGAGCTACGAAGCCCAAATTCGCCCCATTGCCCATCTCATGCCGGATGCAGACATTTATTTGAACCTGCTGGAGAAGCTGGATGAAAGCAGAGCCCAAGAGGCTGGAGACCACAGAAGTTGCTGAGTGCTTATGAAGCTTATCCTCTGCAATTGCAGGCCAGAAGCAGGAGGATGCTGTCTGGGCAATGACGAGGACCTATTGCTTGGAGTCCTGCTTGAATGCATGCTTTGTTTTGAAAGATATAATGCACAAACCCTTGCAATTGTAATATTGATGTTGTGGTTCTGCAGGACCCTGCAGAAGACCAGAATCACAATTCGCTGGGAGAGCAGAAGGGCAAAGTTGCTGGAGCTGCAGAAAAGACTCATCGAATTGGCATGCTGCTGTTAATGTTCGAAAGCTTTGTATTTGGTGCACCTGAGCACAACATGCATGTCCGTAATTCTTTGTGCTTGGAAGTGTTTTCTTGAGTTTCCACTTCTTTTGTAGTTTTCTTTTTGGTACAATGGCCACAGCTCCTGCCAATGCTGGCCAGCACTGGCAAGTCTCTGACATCAAGCAAGAGGTGCTTGATTTGGAGCAGCTTTTGAAGGTTCGGCCAAACCTCCTGACGAAGCAGGATGTTTGGATGCAGCAGCTGCAACAAAAGTTGGAAGCTGTGAAAGTCTTGCCCCCAGCTGCCATGCTGGAACTTTACAAAGTCTTCGAAGAAAGTTCTTTGCCCAAGACCATCGTGGAGAGCTGCATCGAAGTGCTGGATGGCAAGGCCCTGGGCAACCAGGAAAGCGGGAGCTCCAGACTCCAGCAGAAGCCCCAGCAATGTGATTCGCTGGTGAAGTACCTCACTGCAGAAGAGATCGAAGCTGTGGAGACTCAAGACATGTGGTCTGGCACAGCAGTGCTGGCGAAGAGACTCCGATTGCTGGGTGTGAGGAGCATGAAGGAGTCCACCAAGAAGGTGGCTGTGGCCGTACTCCTTTTGCTGGAGTTCAAGCGAACAAGCAAAATGCCTGGGGCTGACATAAGCTATACTTTGGCCCAGCACATGCTGGCAGCCTTTGATGGCTGCCCGATTCAGATGCCAGCGGGTGCTCCCAACTTGGCAACATACCCATCCGATCCAGCTGGGCTGGCAGCTAGCCATTTGCAAGCTTCCTATGCTGCTGGCCAGAAGCCTTTAGGCAAGGCTTACCCCGAGTTGGCCCAGGTTTTGAAGCACGACACAGTGGTGAGGGGCAGCAGCAAGAAGTTGAAGGGCAAGCAGCCGAAGCCAACTGCTGCTGCTGCTGGGTCATGCATCTGTTCAGGTTTTGTTGTGGCATTTGCTTGAATTTTTTTTTGCATTCTGCATATAATAAGGTTGCATGCCCGGAACCTGCTGGCCCGCACTTGGAGATCCAGGCCATGGCCAACATGCTTCAGCAGATTCTTACTCCTGTCGTGCAGACTCTCACTGGTCGTGCTGGCCAGCAGCAAGAAGACCCTGTGAAGTTGACCTTCTTGAATGCTGGGCAGCCTGGACAGATGCCAGTGTCCAACACAGCTGCTGGCCAGCTGCAGCTCACCAACAGCCAAGCAGCTCCAGCACCTGCTACAACATCTGCTGCTGTGCCTCTTCAGACGAGCATGCCTGCAGAACCAAGTGACAGTGCTGCAGGCAAGCAGGATGAGACACCTGCTGCTGGGAGCAAGCCATCTCTCATGGAGTTCGAAGAAGAAGCTTACCGACAGCTTCAGAACAAGAAGGCAGGTGTGCTGAGAAAGCCAGCTGCAGCCAAGGCAGCTGCATCCAAGACTCCTGCTGGTGGCAAAACCAAGAAGGGCAATGTCAAGCCTGCCACAAGCAAGAAATCCACATTGAAGCTGGGTTGCTTGAAGTGTCGTGGTGCACTGCTGGGCTGTGTTCAATGCAGGAACCCAGCCTACTCTGGCTGCAGGCTTACAAGAGCCGAGTGGGTGGCATTGGCCCGAGAGCGAGGTTTGAAGTTCTGAGTTAGGGTGTTTCACAGGCAGGGGTGCATCCTTTAGAGATGCTGGTGTCAAGAGCATCTGCTGAAATGCAGGATGTTGCACATTGCTGGTCTGACCAGCATTGCCCAGCTGTGGAAAAAAACACATTTGCCTTCATGCATGTGTTCTTGAAAGCTGTACATAGCATCATGTTGGTTTGGATTTTTTGAAATGTTTAGCAAGTTAATTTTTTTTCTTTAAGACCTTCAAAGGTTGCCAGAATTTGTTGTTCAGCCTTATAAGGCTCAGTGAGAGAATTGTGTTGGGCATGCTTGCTCACAGCTGCCAATTAATCTCCTTTGTGGTGTCTTGTGCCCATGCTCAAATGAGAATGAGTTGTTCGTGTGAAAGCAATACTATGGCTGCCTATCTCAAAGATCCGCTTTTGTATATTGTTTCAAGTTCTTTTACATGGAGCATATATGATATAATCGATATATGAGATCTGGCATCTTACAGTGATCCTTGCAGCCATGCTTGCTGTTTCTTTTCTGGTGGATGAGTGAAGCTCCTGCCAAGCACAGAAGATTGAGTGCTTTGAGGCATGCAGTGCCACATGTCAGCAAGTCGAGCTTGGAATCCATTTTGAAGTACGTGGACAAGCATGGCTTGCCTGAACGGATGGATGCCAAAGCAATGAGAGATGCCAATCGATCACTGCTGGCTGATGCTGATGCCTATGGCCCATTGCTGGTCCACCAAGATGTTGTATGCATGGATGGTAGCACTGTGAAAGTGCAGTTTGTGAACCTGTGTTCTTTCCTGCATTTTGCTTACAAGCAAGGAGGCAGCTGGTATAATTGCATGAAGACTTTGCTGGAGTCCAATGCTGCTCCTCTTGGCCTCTGCCTTTATTGCGATGAAGTTTGCCCTGGCAACCCTCTTGCTGCAAACCCTTCCCGAAAATGCTGGGTGGTCTATGCTGGATTCAAAGAAATGGGTCCCCTGTTGAGCAATGAGAATGCATGGATTACATTGTGCATTGTGCGAAGCAGTATAGTTGCAGAAGTGGAGGCCAACATTTCCCAGATCATCAAGAAGATAGTATTTTTGATTTTCCTCAACCCTTGGTGTGACGTGCAGGACCTTGGCATTGCCTTGCAACCTCCAAGAGAGCATGCTGGTGAGCAGGGCAAGAGACTGAGGCTGTCTTTGCGATTGTTTATCCAAGATGGCCAGGCCCAGAAAATGACATGGAGTGTCAAGGGCGACTCTGGGAGCAGATTTTGCAGCCTTTGCTCCAATTGCTTCACAAGCAAGGGCTTGGAGGAGGATGACGAAGCTATGAGCTCGGCTTGCGAGTTTACTCGGCATGCACAGCTGGTGCAGCATTCTTCTGAAGAAATGCTGGCTAGTTGGGACAGGATGCCAGAAGAGACACTTGCACTGCCCAGGAATGGAAGCAGTGGCAGCAGGCAACTGGTGTCACATTTTCTCCCGAAGCTTTGCTGGCATGTGCAGAGTTGAGGGGCCTTTTGGCACCGACCAAGCAGTGGATGCACGACTACATGCATGCTGTGCTCTCCAATGGTTTGCTCTCTTATGGCACCTTTTATTTGTTGCAGGAGTTGGATTGCTGGACCACCTTCTTCGAGTATAGCAAGTTTTGGCAATTGCCTAAGCAGTTTGCCTCTGTGTCAATCAGCCAGCTCTTCGAAAGCAAGCGAGTGGCCAAGCACAAGAACTCAGGCAAACTGAATTGCCAAGCATCAGAGCTTTTGTCTGTGCTCCCTGTGCTGGCACACTTTCTCCAAAAGGTCTGCAGGGAGCAATCTGCAGGGACTCAGGCTTGGCTGGCAATGGTTGCTTTGTTGGAAGTCATTCACTCTAGCTGCAGTGGCAAAGTCACATCAAACCTGGTATTCCACTTGGTGGAAGATGCATTGGGCAAATGGAAAGATGCTGGCTGGCCTTTTAGGAAAAAGAATCATTGGTTGCTGCATTTCCAGCAGAGCTTCCAAGACCATGGGGTTTTAATAAGCTGCTTTAGCATGGAGAGGAAGCACAAGATGATCACTCGAAAAACTTCGCTGGTGCACAACACAACTGCATTTGAGACGTCAGCTATGGAAGAAGTTGCCACTGGTGAGCTGCAAACATTGGCCGAGGACGGCATGCTGGATGCTGACATCAAGTTGCTGCAGACCAAGAAGCCTGGACCCAAAGACAAAGAGTTCATCCTGAAGCTGTGGCCTTCGGCAAGTCATTCGGTGCTGGCTGCTACTTCTGCGAGGTGCCAGGACGGTGCAGTCAGTGTTGGAGATGTGGCTTTGTTCTACGATCCTCGAGCGAAATGGGCATGTGGCCGCATCAAAAAGCATTTCCAGCATGGTGCAGAGAGCAGGACAGTGCTGGAATCTTTTTGCCTCCTGGAACAGCATGGCCATTATGCTGTCTGGAATTCTGGGGCTGGCGATGTTGCGATTCCTCTGCAACAAATTTTTACAGCTGTCACATATGCCAAAGATGCTGGGAAGATTGTGACTTTGGTGCCCTGGAGGTGGAGGTGAAAAGCAGACAACCATGAGCATGAGGTTCTGCTAATTGCATACACAGGCACCTGCATGTTCAGTATCTTGTTTTTGCCAGCCTTAGAAGGCTTCCTGTGGCATGTATGCTTTCATGGCTCAAGCATGGCATGTTTCTGATTTTGCAAAGCCTTTCCAGGCTCATCCTAGTGTCCGTTTGAGGATCGCCTGAGCTGGAATGGACGAGTTTGTTTTTCGTTTCTCTCCATGTCTTTCAATGTCTCACCTGGCCATTGGATAATTATGCCATGGCATTCTCACCCTTTCAGGTGTTGTTGCTCCAGTTACCAAAGCCTATTTTCAATAGATGTAATGGAGGTTTTCAGGTACCCTTAATGGACTTAAATGCTTAGCTAAATATTAAACTAAATGGTTAAGTAATTGGTTTTTAACCATTTATCATATCTTTAATCTAACGAAGCTAACCCTTTTAACAACTCATTAGTAACTAGGATAACCATCTTAAATCATTACTAAGCCAAGAGCCCATCTAAGCACCGTTCCTCTGGAGCGTCTGAGGTATTGTTCTCAGCGGTCTCGATGCTGGAATCGATTCTCTGTATAAGCATCGTCAAACCGAAGCAAGCCGAGACAGTCATGCAGGCCGCCGGGCTGAAGGCCATTGTCGGACCGGCTGTCAACCTCTCGCTCTGTTCATCCATGCGCCTCCCTCCTGAGATTGCTGCCATTCTATACGCATGTCGGTACTCGGAGGCGTGCCGCTTCGAGCTGATAGGCAGGGTCCCTCGGCTACGTATGCCACCAGGTCCCACGATGCAGCACCTGCTCGGGCGGCCACTGCGTAGCCTTGCAGGCAGGTGGATGGAAACGTGTCGATGGGTACGGGTGCAAGATCAGGATGAGACCCAAACCAAAATAGGCAGAAGCTACGACCTCAGCATGGTCCTGGCGGACATTGTGCTCACTTTTGGGCACCAGGTCTATCCTGACTCCCCTATCGGGATGGTCTCTCAGTATGCCAGGATTGTTACCCAAATGAAGTTTATGCTGCAGTTGAGTCTCCCCGCAGACCCACTGGGCGATGACGATATGAGCCTACTTGAAGCCTGCCAAACCGCGGAAGACTTCCCGCTGACTGGCGCGCCCAACACTTGGAGCCTTGTGACGTTTCGGACCTTCCTCATGAATCGCATAGGGTCCCTTAAACGCTTCTTCGGCGCTATCACCACGGCCTGCTCCACTGGCCCCACATTTGGGATATGTGTCTTTGTGACATGTCGGGCTTCTGGATTCCTGTTTAGTAGCGAGGCAGGGTTTGCCCGAGCCACCTCCTCCTTCACGAGAGGGCTTGGGGCTTTGGTTTTCGTGGCACCGCACTACTCTGATGGTATAGGTGCATGCTTCCAAATGGCGGCCTGCGCAACCGGGGGCCTAATTGAATGCGCTGAATATGTGCGCACACAAGCCAGCTTGTGGAGCATGGATGGCCCTGGCATTGCAACGGCATTACACAAGCAAGCCTTCCGAGAACGGACAGTAGCCAGCATCGTGCTGCCTGCGGAACGCAAAGTTGGGCTGGACCTCTTTGGAACACCACCCCTGCATCAAGCGTGGGCTTTGAAGGCCACCTGGGGAGATAAGCGGGAGGTTTTTTACCGCACACTTCAGCAAGAAGGATGGGGGAGTCCCTCTTTCACCTCCAACTCCTACTCGGGCACCATTGTTAGTCTGCAAACGCGCGGCTTCGTCCTGGAGCCCCTGCCCAATGCTGTGTATTGTGTCCCCTTCCAGCCGGTGAGGGAAGGAGATGGGGTCGCCCAGTACCTCACCTGCTTGCTAGGGGACACCAGCATTAGGATGCCGCCCAAGCGGGGATCTGCTCAACGCGCTGACCCGGCTTTCGAACACAAGGCCGGCATACTGCGAGCCCCCCGTGGTCTTCACCTCCTACCTGTTCGTACGGGTAAGGCTGCCTCCGAAACTGCGATTGATGTGGACTCTCCGGGAAACAGCCCTGTGCCCGCGGGTAGTAACAGTCCCGACGTGGTAGTTGCTACTGCAGTCGAGGTTCCTACGCCGCAGCAGTCGCCAGCCCAAGGCGAGGCTACCACCAACGCGCGCCATGGCGAGCGGTGGGGTACACCATGGCTCAAGCCTCGGGCCGCGGGGGGCTCCATTGCGGCAGCTGTCAGCCCGCCTCCGCCAGCTAGACGGGACGTTTCCCGAACCCCTTGCGGCACCCCAACGCGGGAGAGAGGACCACTGACGAAGGAGCCTGCAACGAAAGAGCCTGCGGTTGTGCCGGCCGCGAGTCCTATTGCTCTGGATGCTTGTGTGACGACTCCCTCTAGTGAAGTTGATCACAGGATCGGAGGGGGTAGCGCCGCCTCGTGTCCACCCCGTAGTGGCGGCAACATTAGGGACCCGCCGCCTGGCGTACGACGTCCACCCAGCCCCCGGACACGGCCCACGCACACAGCATCTCCGGATGGGATTAGGACGGTTGAGGCGTCACAGCCCCCTTGCGCTAAGTCTCCCACGGACTCACTTGGCCTGACGGAACCAAAATCGTATCTCCCTATGCCTCCCCATGGCCTGACGCCCATCCCCGCCAGGCCTGTGCCCGCTGTCCAAGCTCGCAAAAAGAGTCGGCCTCTCGCTTTGGACAAAAACGGCTCTCATCAGAGGGACCAACTGGCAAGGACCACCTGGTGGCCCAGACGGCTTGGGTGGGAGGGCCTTTGTTGAGCCGGTCAGAAAACCAAGTTGGGCGAGCACCATTTCGAACCAACAGCATCGTTAGGTATTTGGCCCCTGTCGTGATATGTTTGTTTCGAAAAACTCAAGCAAGAGACAGCATTCAGAAGCCTTGAAGTGCCTGCGATTCAGTTGAAACCTTACCATGTTTTGTTTTCGTGGCTTTAGTCTGTGGATGCTTTGTTACTTGACTAGATTTTGAGTAGTTTTTGGCATCGAAATTCATCGTGTCATGAACAAGTATTTGTTGGTTTTGCATTTTGAACGATTGTTTTCGCAGCCATTTTTTTACTTGTAGTGAGACCTCTCACTCCTCACAGTCTTAGTGCTGGCAGGAGGCAGAGGGAGCGGCAAGAGAGCTCAGTTGCAGTCAGCGAAGTTCAGGGCAGGACTCAGGATCCCCTACAACACTTTTGAACTGCAGCTACTGACTATGGTTTTCTTCAATGATTGTGGTGGCTAGTAACCAGCCAGAGCTTGTTACTGTAAGCCTCACATCGTGGCCTCGCTAAGCGAGACGATGTATGCCGAATACGCTGTCCCTGAAGAAGATCTTCACATTCGTCGGACTTGGCAGCATGTGCTTTTGCAGAACCTCGTGACAGGAGAGTTGGTGGTTTTGAAAGACACACAGTCCTGCAAGGAGTGTGATCTCCTGGCAGGGCCTCGTGGGTTTGTAATCCGGCTTGTGGATCTGGATGGAGAGAAGAATGAGATGCCAGCCCACGAGCAGTTGAGGTACGAGAAGGTCGCTGATCAAATTCGAGACAAAGTGGAGGGGACCACCGAGAGGTGGACAACAGCTGCAGCTGCTGTGAAAGGCTGTGCGATCAAGTTACAAGCACTTGCGAAATCTCGGCCTTCAAAATTCCCCGAGCAGCTGGGGTGTCAGGCTCATTATTTCCCCATCTCAGGTGGCTCGTGGCATTTTGTGGAGGTCATCAGAACAAGAACTTTGTTGGTGCATCCTCAGAGTCCTGGCACTTCAAAGTGGGCCAGTACCTTGCTGCTTTGGAAGGCGAAGAGGAGGACCTGGGTCCGGAGGAACTCAGGAAAAGGGTCCAAATTCACTTCGTTGTCAGTCGCAAAGTAGCAGTCGCGGCCAAGGCCAAGGCAAGGAGCAGGAAGCGAAAACAGCCCGAGGAGGAGGAGGAGGAGGACGAGGGGGAGGAGCAGCAGGTTGATGAGTCAGCCGAAGCTGACCCCGGACCTGCAGGCGAGTACTCGGCTTCCTTTTTCACAATTGGTGTCCTGCTGCTGCACTGGAGTACGAGGAAGCTCCACGAACGGAGTCGCTGGAAGGGGAGCAAGGAAGCTGTGGCAGCCAAAGCCACGACATTGTTGCGAGCCCTAGTCACTTGTTCATCACTGCATCCCAGCAGGTCGAAGCCAAAGAGGCCAGGCTCAACATCACTGTCCAGAGCGACTCCGTGCAGCTGGACTGGCCATCGTTTTGCAGAAGCGATCCCACCGAAAGCCTCGAGTGCCTGGCTGAAATGATGCCTACAGGCGAAAGAGACTTCTGCGAATGCCTGCAGCAGTGCTGCAAGCAGGAGGTGAATCCCAACTTCACTTTGAAGAAAAGGAGAGCTTGCCAAAGGGCAGTGGCCTTGCTACTGCAATGCTTGTGCCACCTCATCGAAGCCAGCAGGATGGATGACATCTGGAAAGAAACCGAGCTGTGGCAAATACAGCCACTGAGGACGGGCATGCAGGGCCTGTTTGTGATGTGAGAGCATGCAGTGCATAAGCTTTGTTTTGATTGCTTTGCTTTGCTAGTTCACTTGCTGTTATTGCCTGGTGCAGGAGCCGAAAAGGCTACAAGAGGCTGAGTGGTGAACAGAAGGCAGCTGCAGACGAAGAAGCAGAATCTCAGGTCAGTAGCCACTGTGCTGGCTTCTGTACAAGGATCGGAAGGGGGAAAGCAGCGAGGCACTCCTTTGATTGGCATGGAGAGGTACTCCTACTTGCAGCAAGCGAAGGTTACTTTTCGGAACTCTCGGTGGCTAAGCTTGGCAGTGGATGGAGTTCAAGTGGGCTCCAAGTCCCTGCTGAACACCTTGGCCTGGGATGGCGACAGCGGTTGGGCTTGCATCTGTCCCCCACAGGCGGGTTTGTTTTAGCTGAGAGCTTTTGTTTTGTGGTGTGTGTGGGCTGCTCATTCCAGACGAAGGGCCCTGTTTGCCACTCCAGGAACCCAGGTGGTCCTGAGCCCAGATGTTCCTCACCAGTAGAGCAGGAACCCAGGTGGTCCTGAGCCCAGATGTTCCTCACCAGTAGAGCAAAACAGGCACCCAACTGGTCCTTGCAAGTCGCCGTAAAAAATTGAGGCCGCAAAAATTTGGTTTCGCACCTAAGTCGTCCGCGCCAGTTTGGTACCCAAGTGGTCCGCGCCAGTTTGTCGGGCCCGGCAATTAAGGAAATGAGTAGGAGCCCCCCCCATTTACAACCCAAGTGGTCCGCGCCAGTTTGGTACCCAAGTGGTCCGCGCCATTTTTGGGGTTTTGCAGGGTTGTTTTTTGTCGAAAAACAGCTCCAAAACGCAGCAAAAAACAACCCAAAAAGCAACCCCCGCAGCATCCCCCCATAGCCCCCTCCAACCCCCCCGGTCAACCAGCCTCCCTTTCAGCCAGCCACCCACCCCCCCCCCCATGATCAAAGATGCTGCTCAGGCTTGCGCAAGACTATCTCCGAATGACCCCTTGCTGAATTTTTTTCGCAGAGATCTTAGAGGACTTGGACGAACCGGCGACAACAGAGAGGAGAGAAGAGCAGGGTTTCTGAAGTCCCTGCATGAGTTGCCAGCCCATGAGCAGTTGAGGTGCAAGAACTTTGCTGGTGCACTTCAAGACCGAGTGGAAGGGACCCACAGCACAGAAGTGGAAACGATGCCATGCTGGCTCTAGCTCAGGTCAGAAGGGCCCTGTTTGCTTTCCCAGATCTGCCTTCATGATTGTGCTAGAGTCTAGAGGCACTCTGAGAAGGTTTTTGCTGTGTCGGTATGGGGGTGCTGCCTGGTGTGTGGGACAAACAGAGCAGGCCCAAGCTGTAGTTCATTGTTTTGGTGGCAGTGTCGGTGGGTCGGTGGAATCCACAGACGATACCAAAGGAGCCCACACAACAAAGCTTGGAGATGCAGCTCGGGCAAGACCATGACTCCTGACCCAGAGCCAGCACGATAATATTGAGCTGGATCGTGCTGTCTCTGGGTCAGGCGTCTTTTTTTTTTTTTTTTTTATTAATACTTTTGTTGCCAACCAGTGCCTCTTTAAGTTTAAGAGGCCTTCTGGACTCGGCCTGCCTGTGGGTTTCAGATTCGACCCCGGACATTGAGAAGCGAGGAGGCAAGAAAAAGACCGAGCCTGCAGCAATTCTTAGGATTGGAGTTTGCGACTGATTCTGTGAGCAGAGCGAGCATGAACCAGATCCATTGCTTTCGGTAGGTGGAACAAGCTAATAAAGAAGTGTGTATATATATATATACACATACTTTTTGTATGTAGCTTGTCCTTTCTCCATCTCTCTCTGTATCTCTCTTTCTCTTTATCTCTCTATCTCTGTGCACATGTGTTTTTGGAAGACAGTTAGGGCTCAAGTCGTGAAAGATAACCTTTCGCAGCTACTCCGAAGCACCTATGGCGAGTCCAGTGCTGCCGACGGAATCCGAACCCATTGCGAAGTTGAAGAGGGGTCTACGAAGGTACTTTGAGGAAGACGAAGAGTTCC
The DNA here is from genome assembly GCA_905221605.1 of Symbiodinium natans. Lineage (NCBI taxonomy): Eukaryota > Dinophyceae > Suessiales > Symbiodiniaceae > Symbiodinium > Symbiodinium natans. Next base: position 26,737 of record CAJNDS010002109.1, read on the forward strand.
GTGTGGACCCCCACCATGCAACTGAGCCGCTGCAATGCCTCAGAGACTCCAAGAAACGCTCCCGAGACTTGGAAGCTGAGGGCCGGAGTTTGAGGGCACGGATTGACAGTCTGCAAACACAGCTGGACATTTCCAACAAGGCCAATATAGATGCAGAGCTAGCGATCCAAGAACGAGATCTCGAGCTGGGAACAAAGAACGACCATATCAAGATGCTCCTACAAGAGAGAGATCAGCTCCGGCTCTGTGTCAAGGGAGCACACGAAGCCTCAGGGAGACTCAAGCAAAGCCTGAAGGATCTCAATGCAGCAATGCAAGCCACAAAGATGGCCACCGAGGACGACACTTTTGTGCCATCAGAGTCCGAGGCTTGAGATGTGGCCACAGCGACTGAGACAGGGTGGCCTGTCTGCTGAAGTTGGAAAGCTCCTGAGTTTGAGTCCCTTTCACAAGTTAGTTTCTTCCAAGTCGGCTGCTGTGGAGAAAACAAAGAGCGCTTTGCAGTACTGATTCCTCATGAGAAGCCATAAGACCTGCTAGGCTGGTCAGCCTGCCCGAACACTCTAAGCTTCAGCTTGGGTTTAGGGCTAGGCTTCCAGCCAAGCAGCTTGTACAGCTAGGTCTGCTGATTTGGAAACTGTGTCCTTTCAGGATTAGTAGCTGTGTCACTTTGAAACTGCAAAAGGTGAAAGTACAGTAGCACACCCCTGTTTTACCCCAAAGTGATTTTACTTGTGCACATCATGTTTTCCATCGAGTGTGCAATGACACAGGCGCTTTTGCTTGAAGTGGAAAAGTTTCGTATGGTAGCGGAGCTGTGAAGGTCCACCCTTGGGTACCTGAGCTCCGGGAAAGAGGCCTGGACCCTAGCCTCGACAGTAGGGTAGGTAGTGCCCCAGCTGTAGGTTTGTGCCTCTGAGGGTTGGATCCTCTTCATAGCTTCCTTTGTGCCTGGGCTGCTGGAGGCGGCCTAGTGGGGTGCAGACAGGCAGCTGGGCGGCCAGAACCTCCTTGTCTTTTACCACCGCGCTGTGGGCAGCTGTGGCACGACGGCGACGTGGGGCGGTTTGGAAGAAGCAAAGCAGAAGCTACGTGAGTTTTACTTTGAGCAGCTCTTGTTGCGACCGAAGCCAGAGAATCGAACCCAGAAAGGTTGGCAGAACATCCTGGAGTCAGCTCGCTTGAGTTTGGAGCCCAAGCTGGATAGATTGAGCAGGATCGAGGACGTTTTCGCTTTGGCTGAAAAGTGTTTGAACAAGAACCCGAGCATCTTGGAAGATTTTCGGTTCATCGCAACAGAGAACGTGTGCCGTGAAGCTGTAGAGTGGAGTGCTCAAGAGAACTTTGTGCACGCGACTGAAGAGGGCAAGACGTTTGAGCGTGACCTGGAGATCTTGTCTAGGTTGGACCAGGGCGAGAACACCGGATCGGACGTGTTCGAACAGTCGCTGGAGCCTCGAAGTGAACCACTTGACCTGACCGAGACCAGTGAGCCCACACCAAAGAGGTTGAAGTTCGAGGTGGCATTGAAGCAGTCTGAGGGTTCCGTTGAGCTTTGATCGCAGTCATGGCGTCTCCTCAAGGTCAACCCCAACCTTCCTCAGCCCCGAATCCGTTTGCACAGTCCCAGCCAACATCGCCTCAGTCTGCAACTGCGAGTGTGCCTCAGATTTTGGAAGCCTTAGGCAACATGGTGATGCAGGGCCAAGAGCAGAATCGTTCTTTCATGGGTTTGTTTCAGTCCATGTCCATTGAGCAGCAAAGACAGTCAGAAGAATTGAAAGAAGCGGTCACTCACCTTGGTTCCAGGAAGGAAGCTCCGACGGGGTGGACGAAGTTCATCCCTCGACCTGACCCTTTCAAGCCCAAAGACCGAGAAGAAGAGCTAACGCAATGGCAAGATTGGAGTTGGAGCTTCAAGCAGTGGATCCTTGCAATAAGCCCTGAGATGTATACTGCGATTGAAGAGGTAGAGCAGGATTTGAGTTCGCCTTGTGAAGAAGCCACTATGACCGACGATGCCATCCTACAGGGAAAGCAGCTGTATGCAATCCTCACGAGCATGCTTCGGGAAAGGCCTCTCCAAATCCTCAAGAGTGTCACCGGTGCCAATGGATTCGAGACATGGCGTGTGCTAAACAATGTGCTGGCACCCACCAATAAGACACGAGCGCTTGCACTTTTGGGAGCAATCTCACAGTTTCCGGCAATGAATCAAGGGAATCTCTTGGAGCAGGTGCTACGTCTTGAGGACCTCTTCCGCAAGTACGAGCAGGCGTCGGGAAAGCCAGTTCCGAATGAGATGCAGAGTGCAATCTTGTTGCGTGTTTTGCCCCAGCAAGTTCGGTCACACTTGACAATCACCATCGGTGACGATTCCACGTATGAGAGCATGAGAGACATGATCCTTCGGTGGGAGCGTTCTACACAGAAGTGGTCTTCGCAAATCGTGACAGGAGGGGCGCCGCAGAAACCTTCGTATGATGATCCGAACGGCCCGAGCCCCATGGATGTCGATCGTGTGAAAGGATGGCCTAAAGGAAAGGGCAAATGGGGTAAAGGGGCTGGCAAAGGTGGTGGCAAAGATGGAGGAAAGTATGGAGGAAAGAACGGCAAAGGCAAAGGTGGCAAAGGAGGATATGAGAGTCGTCCAGGCAAAGGAAAAGGCTATGAGAAAGGAGGAAAAGGAAAACAGCCCTCGTGGAGCAGGAATGATTGGAGCAAAGGAGGAAAGGACAGAGGAAAGAAAGGAGGAAAGGGCAAAGAAAGGCTTTCTCATGATGCTTGTCGAATCTGCGGGAAGTCAGGGCATTGGGGCAATGAGTGTTGGATGAAGGACAAAGTTCGAAACGTCAGCCAGAATGATACATCGTCCGCATCGGGGAACAGTTCGTCCGCATCGAGCTCAAATTCATCGACCGGAACAGCAAGTGTGAAGCGTGTGTTTGATCTTGCAGACAGTGATCGACTTGATGTCCCAATGACAACGGTCTATGAGATGGACAGCGAGGGTTCAGAGTCGTATGTGTCAGACAATGAGTCATGGTGGTGCAGAGTGATCGAACATTCCATGGTTGATGGTGAGGATGAACTGGAAGTCATCGACTTTGCTTGGGAGACGTACAGCGTCGTGGACATGAGCTTAGATGATGCATTGCTTGGAGATGAAGAATGGGTTGCACATGCAGAAGTAAGAGGGATCAGCAGCAGGTCTGACGAGGGCTACAACGCTCTCTCTGAAGGGCTACCTCAGGAGGTGGTCTTGGATTCAGGTGCTGACCTCAGTGTGATGCCCCGAGCATGGTTGGAAGCAAATCTTGGAGACAGGGGTTCGAGTGCACCAGTTCGAATGGTCGACGCCCAAGGGAAAGAGATGAGGAACCATGGTAGCAGGAAGATCACCTTGGACCTAGGCCCAGCGATGATCCAAGAGGAGTTCTACGCGTCCGATGTTGGTGCGCCCCTGATCTCACTAGGGAGATTGCTGAAGAAAGGTTGGAGCCTCGACCACAGGAATGGACTCCTGCATCTGTGCAATGATCCCGAAGAGATAGAAGTGCCGGTCTCATTCCGAAGGAATAGCCTTGTGGTTGATGCCAGAGTGTTCATGGTCCGGGATGATGAGGTGAAAGAGCCAGAAGAAGAGTGTGTTCGAGCAAGCAAAGAAGGTCGGATTATAGTGCAACCACATTTCAACATCCACGGACTTTCTCCAGGGTGGAATTTCCTCGACTGTGGTGATCCTTGCATCTTGAAGAGAGATAAGGTCCGCCTCGATCCTTCAGATGACATGTCAGTGCATTTGTGGAAGTATCGCACGACTTTGGTGTTCAGACAGGAAGCGTGGGAGCTTGTGGACTTCCAGGAACCCCTGGAAAGCGTGGAGAACCTGAGTGAGGTGATTGAACATGGCGATGCAGCAGTCCTGATATTCACCATCATGCATCGTACGAAAGGTGACCCCGATCACTACGGCCTCACGCTCGTTGCTGAAGCTGGAACTTCCGAGGCAGATGAAGTGAAAGATTGGCCAGTTGATCTTGATCTGTATGCCGAAGAGATGAGCGTAGCTGATCCGCATGAACAAATGAGCCCAATCGATCTCCCAGGTGTATGTGATCAAGATGGACATGAAGAACCGGTGGGCGCAAGTCCCGCCCCAATGTTGATCGGATGTGGAGAAGAAGACCATGTGGTAGTAGAGGGACTGCGGTTGAACGAGGATTCGAGTGCTCGAGAACTACGAGAAGCGTGCAAAGCTTTAGGACTGGGGATGTCTGGTTCCAAGAAAGTTATGTTCCAGAGGTTGATGAGTCACTCAAAGAAGAGAGCACTGGAAGATGCGATGGCGCTGGAGAATGCGGCGAAACCTCATGAACATCAACCACGTGGAGAGCGACTTCCTAAGCAACCAACTGCTGATGAGATTGCCGAGCATGAGCTTACTCATGTACCGTTCAAGGAATGGTGCAGCTACTGCGTGAGTTGCAGATCAAGGAGAGATGCTCACCGTCAGGATGGAGAACAACATGACACCGATGGCGGGGACCCAATCATTGCATTCGACTTCTTTTACACCGATGTCACGGGAGGTGAACTAGACTTCATGCGAAGTGCTCCTAAGGACAAAGATGCGATGGTTGTGGTGGTGGCTGTGGACAAGACGACAGGAATGTCAAGAGCCATACCCCTAGAGTCGAAAGGTGACCAATCACTGGTGTATGCGGCGAAAGAAATCTTAGGCTTCATATCCTATCTGGGATATCAAGGCGTGGTGAATGAGCCTTCTGCAACAGCCTTGACCAAGATGATTTGTCACTCCAGGACGAAGTTGGGTTTGAAGACCGTGGCGAGACCGTCACAACCTCATGAGCATGCAACAAATGGAATGGCAGAGCAATGTGTTCAGAACATTCGAGATCTAGCGGCAACTTTGTTGGAACAGGTGAAGGCTCAATCGGGAATGGAGATTCGGACGAGAGATGAGATTGCAGGCTGGGCGTATGTGCATGCCTCAATGCTTCAGAACACGTTTGCAGTCAGAGCTGGAACGACTTCGTTCGAGAAGGCATTTGGCTTGGCCTACAATGGGAAGTTGGCATGTTTCGGCGAGGTGGTCCTGTTTGCGTTAAGTCAAGGCCATCGAAAGAAAGGACGCCCGAAGTTCGTGAAAGGCCTGTGGCTTGGAAAATCGCTGGTGAACGACATGCATGTGTGTGGAACAGCGCTTGGTTTGTACCTGTCAACAACAGTCCGGAGGCTGAATCCACAGGAAAGGTGGAGCAAGCATATGCTGAAAGAATTCCAAGGCAAACCGTACAAGTTTTCGTTGAGCAGCCTGGGAAAGGTTGTGATTCCGGCTATGAAAGACAGGACAAAGCCGAATGTGGTACCGGACATGCCAGTGATGCCAATGGAAGGACCAAAGGAGGCAGCGTTGAGGGCACCAGATGAGGCCGGATCTGACTCTTCAAGTTCATCATCGCAGTCAGGTGCAAGACAATCTAGCCATGAAGAGCCAGGAGGGGTTTCGACACCATCGTCACAGCATGCTAACTCAACCCCGTCGGAAGGCGGAACTGGTGATGGCGTGCGAGAAGAGATGGACATCGGGGCAGGAACAGGACAGAAGAGATCTGAGCCCGAACCAAGTGACAAGGAAGAAGATAAGCGTGGAGAAAAGCGACCGATGCCGGAGGAGAAGAACGTCCCGCTGAACGCACCTCCACTTTATGCTGGGAGCTCATCGCCACTAAAGACCTCAAGAGTTTCAACCGTGAAAGTTGCAGATGCTGAGTACTACACATTGGATGAGCACCTAGAAGAGGAGTGGGGTGACATGGAAGAGTGGGAGATTTGGTCTGAGGTAGAAGAAGGAGAAGAGAGCATTGATTGGGGAGAGCTTTGGCGTAACAGGACTGAGAATGAAGGGCCTCCAGAACTGTCGGAACACGAGATGGACCAAGTAGATGCTGAGAGCAGGAAGACCGAAGTGAAGCGACTCCTTGACATGGGAGTGTTGGAACAGGTATCGTCCTTGCCTGAGAACGCAGAGTTGTTGCAGACGAAGCATGTGATGGACTGGCGGTACCGTGAGGCGAAGTGGAAGAGAAGGGCGAGATTAGTGTGTAAGCAGCTGAAGATATGGGACCCAAACAGGACAGACGTGTATGCCCCAAGCACCAATCCATCAATTGCAAAGCTGTTGCCGGCCCTCATGGTTTCCCGACCAGGGTGGCAGATGGTTAGCTTCGACGTGAAGGATGCTTTCCTCGAGGTGAAGCAGCGTCAAGAGCTTTATGTGATGTTGGACGGCCTCCCGTATAGGGTCCATCGTTGCTTGCCAGGACAGCAGGCAGCGTCTGCGTGGTGGGGCGAACAGCTGGCGGCAGACCTGGCTACAGCTGGCTTGGTGCCAGATGAAGCATGTCCGGCAGCGTTTGGACAGCCAGGTTTGGGTGCAACAGTTCATGTCGATGATGGCTTGCTAGCTGGAACCCCAGAGAACACACGAAAGGTAACTGAGATCCTGGAGAAGAAGTACAAGTTGGAAGTCTCAGAACCCGTGAAGAACATAGGTGATAGCCTGAAGTTCTTGAAGAAAGAGTTGCTAATCACAGAGTCTGGCATTGAGGTGCGAGTCGACAAGAAGTACTTGGAGAAGATTTGTGGTGTGTTGGACCTGAAGAGGCCAAGATTAAGGAAAACACCGTGCAGTCCAGAGATTGCCAAGATGGATGAATCAGAACCCTTGCAGGAGTTGGAGGCTTCGAAGTTCAGAGCGGCAGTCGGAAGCTTCCTGTACCTCAGCCCAGATAGACCAGATGCCCAATGGACCATAGCGCACTTGGCAAGGTCGATGAGTCGGCCAACGAAGCGGATGTGGAAGCATGCCTGTCACCTAGCAGAGTACCTGTTGGCCACAGCTGATGTGTGTCTCACGTTGGCATGGACGTATCCAGGAAGGTCAAGTTTGGATGAGAGAAAGCTCAGTCGAGAGGAGGCAACAAGGCTGCAAGTAGAGAACAGTGGCAAACCTGATTTGGTTGAGGGCATGAGCGATAGTGACTGGGCTGGACATTGGACGAGGGTGTCATCGACGTGTGGCCACGTCTACTTGAATGGGAACGCGACCTTCAGCTTCGTGAGGAAGCAAGGCTCGATTTCTCTGTCGTCATGCGAAGCAGAGCTCATGGCATGTTGTTCCACGGCAGCAGAACTGATGTATGTTGGGCACGTGATCAAGACGCTTTCAAGCACACCCTGTCGGTTGTTATGCCGGCTAGACTCGTCTAGCGCCCGATCATTGCTCCAAAAGCGTGGCGTGTCGAAAGTGCGTCATCTGGAAACGAAACTGCTATGGGTACAGAGGGAAACTTCGAGGGGAACCTTGGAACTGGGAACAGTGTCCACGTACCTAAATACTGCTGACATAGGTACAAAGGCGCTAAGCTCAGAACGCTATGGATTCCTGATGTCTCGCCTGGGCTATGGTGGCTTCGAGTGTCTGAGCAGAAACAAGCAGAAGTATGAGCAGATGAATGCCAAGGTGATTCGTTTGCTGGTGATGATGGATGCGATGAGAACCGCGAATGGAGCAGAAGCCTTTGGAAGAGATCGTGAGCTTGAGCAAAGTGGCATCACGATTATGAGCGCCTTGAGCCTGGAGATCAAGGTCAACCAATGGGGTGGTGTTCTCCTGGTGGCTGCGGGTTTGGTGATCCTGATGACCGTGCTGTACATGGTATGGCAAATGGCATGGAAGGAAAGGCGACTTGGAGACCTACAGAGAATGGCGACGACGAGTGATCAAACAGAAGATGAAGAGGAATGGGAACATGAGCCAGATGAGGAAGGTGAACCACCACTATGTGGAGCAGATGAACTTCTACAAGCAGATGAACCTCTACGACCAGATGAACCTCGACGACCAGATGAACCTCGACGACCAGATGAACCTCGGCGACCAGATGAACCTCTACGACCAGATGAACCTCGACGAGCAGATGAACCTCGACGGCAAGATGAACCCCAAGTTCGAGTACAAGCTCAACCTGTGCATCAAGGTGGACACGGGTGGAATCAGAGACAAGTGGCACTGATTGGCAACACAGGCCTGCGGTTCCATAGTCAAACGTGTGGAATGGTCCGGAAGGCACATCGTGATGGGCGACATGTTCGGTTGCTCACTCGTGAGCAAGCAGTCCGTGAAGGATACGAAGGATGCAGGCAATGCAACCCGTGATGAGGACCCAGATGGAGCGAGATGACCTGAGATGCAACTGCGAGCCCAACTGAGCTGTGAAGCTAGATGCGAGACGTGTGCGACTTTGAGTCGTGTTTAAACTTGAAAGATTGCAAGTCCAACTGTTTCCATCCTCGAATGGGGAAGATGCACAGGGATTTGAAATCTGTGGATATGTGTTTGAAGTTTCTCTCGAGTTCTACCGAGAATGCTAGTGGTGGCAGTTTTCCTTGTAAAGATTTTGGACAGGTTCTGTAGTACACTCGTCTGTACGACGAATGTCCTAAGGAGGGGTGCAAAAGGTGAAAGTACAGTAGCACACCCCTGTTTTACCCCAAAGTGATTTTACTTGTGCACATCATGTTTTCCATCGAGTGTGCAATGACACAGGCGCTTTTGCTTGAAGTGGAAAAGTTTCGTAGAAACTCTATGCTGTCTGCGCTACAGTACTTCCAGTCAAAGATGTTTTTTCGAGACTTGGGCTCTGAACCGGCGCCATTTCGATGGTAACGACAAAGGAGTCGCCACAAATAGATGTCTGCAGTTGTCCGTTTTCATATCTTCCAACTGTCTGTTCAAAAGATTATCCCAGATTCGATTTTCGGGTTTAGGGGCTCGAGTGTCAGGTTTTACAGTTTAGAGTTTGGGGGCATCGGTCGTATACTTCGAGAAGCAGCTTTCAATCAAAATGTGCTGCAAGCAGCTGTTGTTTTACAGGCACTGTTTGTAATGTCAAAAATGTAAGTTGAAATAGGTGTTTTCTTCATGTGTTTGTTGCCCTCTTGAAGAAAAGGAGCTTTGAAACCCGTTTCCCATGCAAAACATCATGCTGATTTCGTCCTGGTTTCTTTCGCTTTAAACACAACAACACACGAAACAACACCAAGTAAAAATTTCATATTTCAATGGCAACATGTTTTTGAGGGAATCAAACAGCTAAAACAACAATGAACAATAACCAACAGCAAAAACTGGCAGGGGCCCGGCAAACCCTTTGGACACCCAAGTGGTTTTGGCCACCAAGTGGTCCGCGCCAGTTGGCCCTTCCGATCTCAGCAGCTGGAACCACCAAAAGCCAAGCCTCGAGGGCCTAGCGAGCCCAGCGGCACCCGCGATCCCAGCGCCCCAGCCTGCGCACCCATCATGCAGAGCAACACAGTCTCGGTCTGTGATCTCATGTGGCGCGCACTTGCAGCGGGACATCACTTTGGTAAGAATGTCAAACCTCGGCCCTACATGAACCTGCGTGACTCGCAACACCTCACAACACACTGCCAGCAGCTTCGGGCATATAGGGCCTATGAGGTGTTTTTGAACGGCATACCGAACCAGCTGCAAGACTCGGATATGCTGATCGGAATCGCTGACACGCTACTGCATCTGCCTGAAACGTTTCCGGCAGCGTATTTGAAGGTTTATGACCCTATCATCACGCAGTGCCTTAGATTGTCGGGGGCATTGCAGCATTTCGACCTTGCTGAAATGTTGGATTGCCCGGTCCCGCAGCTGGACAAAGCAAGGCTTTCGGAGTCCCTGGTGGGGTATGGCTTTCTTACCACAGCGCAGTACATCGCGGATCTTTTCTCTGCGGTGTCGGACTTGCCGAGTGTCATCAATGCCAGTTTTCCTGCAATGCTCAGCTACGCTGACCCAGATTATTGGCTGGGTGCACTTCTGCTCGCATTCGAGTCCCACCAAAAAGGTCCCCTGGAGCGTACGGCAGGGCTGCCCATTGTTATTGGTTTTCCTGAATCTGACAATAAAATTACTGACCTGCAGATCAATGTGCCGCCTGCAGCCATGGTGGCCTTCTTGGCTGGCCGCGCTTATCGGTGTCCCAAGTGCCCTACTACCAAATATGTGATGGACGCGCACAGTGGACTGCCACAAGTCACTGGCCAAGCCTCCCAAGAAGCCTTGCAGGCATGGGCCGCAGCTGCTAAGCACACGGACGTGGAAACGGCCAGGCTTGCCCAGCCCAGCCTGAATACGTTCCTAGGCATCACGCTGCAGGGCACACAGACACTTGGGCAAAGGCACTATCAAGAATTTAGGCCGGACCTCCCCCCTGCCCATTTCCTTGACGCCATCCGGCTTGCTCTTGCGGCCTCGGTGGCCAACCAAAACATTGAACATTTTTGGTCAGTTTTTAACTTGGAATGGCCTGACACTTCTCACAGAATGGCTGTTTTTCTACGGCGAGTGTTGCCCCTAGAGTGCTTGCTCTCCTCGCCCTGTGCTGCGCCTGTGGAAGCGAACACTGCAGCAACCTCGCCGGAGGTCGTCAGCATCTCTTCCGAAACTAACGAAGGCTCTCCCTGCCCGATGGATGACATGTCGGACGCGGAGGACGAACCCGAGGCACAGGTGAATGATTGGCGCTTCTCGGAGCTGCGAACCACTGACCTTGCAGCTTTGCGAGAAGTGGATGTCTCCGCCCCTTTCCGGCTGCCAGTCATCTTTGATGCGCATTGGAAAGGGATCAGCACCACACCCACCAAGCATGGGCCCCAACGTCCCCAAAATGCGTGGTATGACGCAGCCACTGCTCATTGGGCTGCCATTAAGGGGCTCATGCGAGCCAAACATCCAACCAAGCAGCGACTCAACAGCTTCTGGTTTAGGATGTACTGTCATGGCACCCCCAAGGACCCTGATCCTTCGGCCCTGCGTGTGCAGTTACCTCCTTCCCCTTTCAGTATAAGGACGAAGGTGTTGTGCAGTGCAGGCAAATCCAGGAAGCTGTCCGGGTGATGTGGCTCGCGGCCCAAACCTCAATGACAAGATACATGCGTATCCCCATTCCGGACGGCATCCCTGAGTGGGGGGTTGATGAGCAAGAGCTGCCTCCAATGCAGGTCATGCCCAGCCGTACGCGTTCCCATACCACCTCAGCTGGCCATCGCTCCCGGCGTCCGGACTGGGATGGCTCCTGGCAATAGACAGCAAACTGTCATCTGAGGGCTCCTACTGACGCCGTGCGAACGCGCCATTGAGTCCTTTCATGGCATGCTGCCTAGCGTGATGTGAGCCCTCACATCTCCTCGCCGATACATGCCGCAAGACTACCTCGGGATATTCTTGGTTTGGCAACCCTCTCGTGGTCTATGCCACGGATTGGATCGTGCTTGTCTTTTGTGTGCTTACAGCTTGCAGCTGTGAACACCCTTCTGGGTCGGCCCCGCGGTGTGCCTGTGGGAACGGGGGGCCTTTCTTTCGTGGTTGCTCCACTGGCCATCTGCCACGGACTACCCTGGACCGGTCCTGCCTGGATGTTCCAGCTTTGTCATCGGTAAAACGGCCAATCTTCCTTTCCTCTGCCCCCTCTAGGTGGGCAGGTTGCCCGCTTCTATGTGCTACGACCGTGTGTGAACCCCTCGGACTTGAGTGTTGACCATCTCTCGTCTGGACGGTGACACCCCCTTGTCGTACAACGGCGTCATGCCAATTGGGAGAGACCAGCTAGGGGATGCTGCTTCTGGGCTGTGGACACTTCTACGCGGAGATCAGGTTTCCACTTCCCTGGCAATGTGCCATCGAGCACCTGTGGACAACCTGGCCTTCACGAGAGCCATTCTCGCCTGTGCTTGGGTTGCTGCGGGGTTCCCTGCCTGCTTGGGTGTATATCTCTGCTTGCGTCAAAGCAGCCATACATGACTACCTCCCCATCGGTAGGTGGCCAAGCGTGATGTGAGCCCTCACATCTCCTCGCCGACGTCTGTCGGTTTGGGCATGGAGGGTCTGATTCTGGTTATTGAACCCTCAACCCTCACCGGCCAAGGAGATAGTTGCTTGGCCTTGAGTGCGAAGTTTCGACTGGGGGACTCTCCCGCTTCCTGCGGGGCAGGTGGGGTCCCCGCCTGCTTGGGTTTACCTGATGGCTCTGATTGGAACGAAGCAGTCAAGCCTGCTTTGGCCGTCGGACGAGACTCTTGTGAGTCAAAAGAACGTTGCGCCTTGTGCTCGGAGAGGCTCCACTGGCTGACCACCATGGAGTGCTCTGGGCTGGTCCTACCCTTTGTTCTTGCCGTTAAGTCCCCACTGGCTGACCACCATGGGGCAACTTTATACTTCGGATCAAGAAGGTTGACACCTGCAACGTCCCGTGCCAAGGCACGACTATGCCCCACCTGTGATGGCGGACTTGTGAACCTTCTCGTGAACGGCCTTGGCTGGTGCTGAATGTATTCGCATCGGTGGCTGCATGATGGTGGTTTTGTGAATCTGGCAACGTCGCATTTTGCGACGCACCTGCGCACTCGGTGCTACATGTGTGCTCCCGGCCTCTTCGACGATTTCGAGTACTGAGTGCACAGGGTGACCTAGCAGTTCGGCGCGCTGGCTGTGGACACTTCTACGTGGAGATTATGCACCCGCTGACTTGGCAGGGAGCCATTCCCCACTTGTAGAACAACCTGGCCCTCTTGAGACTCTAGAGGGTCACCCTCGTCTGAGCTTGGCCTGCGGCAGGGCAAGTGGGCTCCCCGCCCGCGTGGATGTTACCTGAAGGCTCTGATTGGACCAAAGTAGCAATACCATGGAGATCCTTGCACTTCTGCACCAATGTGATGTGAGCCCTCCCATCTCCTTACCGACGTACCTCGCGGGTTTGGGTTTGGAGGGACCTGATGCGTGCCGATGCGCAGGCCAGCGCCAAGGTTGCGTGGCCTTGTGTGAGATGCCTGGACTGGGAGGTTCCTCGTTGTCATTATAAACCCTGTGGCGTTAAGGGTTTGGTAACTCGCTGTGGACTCTCCCCGTGGAATCGGTAGCTGCAGCTACTCTCGCCCCCCCTCTGGCCGTGCGCGGGCACCTCTCTGGGTGGGCACTTGTACGCCAGGTTGACTGGAGAACCCTGTGCTCGGAGCTACTCCACTGGCTGACCACCATGGAGTGCCCTGGGCCGGTCCTGCTTTGATTGTTCTTGCTGTTAAGTCCCCACTGGCTGACCTCCATGGGGCATATGCCCCCTGTGCCGGGCGCGGACACCTCTCTGGGTGGGCACTTGTACGCCAAGGTGAATGGAGCACCCAGAGCTCGGAGCTACTCCACTGGCTGACCACCATGGAGTGCCCTGGGCCGGTCTTGCCTTGATTGTTCTTGCTGTTAAGTCCCCACTGGCTGACCACCATGGGGCATATGCACATCTTTCATCCCCCCTAGGGAGTCTGACTTGCAACATCCTTTCGCCATTGAGTGTCGGTTGTCTGTCCTTGACAACGAGTACGTGATCCGAACCTCTTCTGATGACCTCGGTTTGAATAACCGCTGTCGCACCAGTGGCTACATGATGGTGGTTTTGAGAATCTGGCAATGTCGCAATTTGCGATTCCCCCACAAGCTCTGTGCTTCCTTGTGAACCGGGACTTCATTGACGACCTCGAGTACTGAGTCCGTGGGGTATCTAGTAGTTCAGCGCGATTGCTCGCTTTGTTTCTTTGGTGTTTGTTTGCTTGGTGGTTGCTTGTTGTGTCTGGCGGATTGTGTGCGCTGACTTTGTTTCACCCTTTACGTCGAGCCCAACAAGACCGGCCTACTGTGCTACTGATGTAGTAAAGAGGCGTCAGTCCAAAAAAAAAAAGAATTATAGACGCGCGTGTAAAGATTATTGATGCGCGTAAATGCACATGAATGGGCTTGTTTTGCAGGGTTCTTATTCGTGCGGCATTTCACACAGCGCGGAAAGAACGTACGAAATAAGGGCCCTTTTGCTTCGTTCTTGCATTCACACGCCAATACGTAATACGAATATTCGTGCGTGAACTTACGATATTATTATAGCGGCGTGTTCATTGCAATCGCTTCGTTCCGAATTTTGTTTCGTTCAATCGCTCGCAAGATTCACGCTTACTTCGTGCACTTATAATCTTGTTCCCTCTTTCTCTTCACTTTCAATGTAATGTTTACCGGGGGCATGATATAGTACGTTTAAAGAGACTATAGTACCAATGGTGTAGTTCTCACGCACTCTTTTTATTGGATTACAAATGAACGCAGTGAGTGCGTGAACACAACAATAAAGAGTGAGAACGAAACCACAACTGCAGGAAATCCACCAATCATAACCTCTTCACTTGGTATTAACCGGGTGAACAAGGGGTTAATAGCGTACTAAAAGCCCTATAAGAATACTAAATTTTTTAGGAATCTGTGACGCATGAATTTAGTATATGTTAACGGGCTTTTGGGGAAGCGTCTGTAAGGTTGGGACACAAGACCCTGAGAACTTGGATGTAGAACTCAAGCCTTTGGCAACAGCCTGGTGATTGTGCTTCGTTCCCTTGTTCGTTCATGTTATTCACTCATTGTACTCACTACGTTGAAAGATTAATAGTGAAGGGAACAAAGTGAACAAGGATACAAATGTAGTGAATTTTTAAACGGAGTGCGTGACGTGATCCGCGTGAACTTGTGAACGAAACGCGGGGAAAAAGGAAGTTATAATGAGCCCGCCGTACGCATTATATTATTCCTGTTGTTTCGTTCAGAACAATATGACTGCGGCCCGTGCGTTCACTTACTGCCTTCGTAATAATATTATTCTCTTCACTGTTCGCGAGCTCACGGATAGAATATTATGCTCGCGGGAGAGGTTAATAATAGTACGAAGTGAACAAAGTGAATTGAATTAGAAATGAACGTAGTGAGTGCATGAATTCAATGAACTTGAGAACGAAGTACCCTGGCATTTACTACTATCTTTATATGCGCCCGGGGTAATACGAACAGAATAATAATACGAAGAGAATATTATTTCGCCAGCATGACAATGAAAGCGTGAATGCTGTGCGGAATAATATGAACGAAGTGGGGGATCTTAAGGGGACCGCAATATTATTAGTACAAAAGCCCCCTTAATAACAAAACAATCAAAAGATAGGAAAGTTATTCCTGATCCAATAGATGACAGGGAATTCCAGGAATTAAAAAGAATCTGGAAAGGATGGGATTCTTCTTGGCATGACATTAATTCCTAAGAAATGCGTTGGGGAAAAGGTAAGAAGAATACCAATAAATATTAAATGTAGATGAAAAAGAGAAAGTGTACTAGAGGATGAAAGTAATAAATTCTTAGTGCCAACAATCTTTTCTCCATTAAAAATAATTCCAGAGAAGATAGAAATTATAGCGCCTAAAGAAAGAACAAAATGAAAATGCGCTACAGCATAATATGTATCATGTAATCCTACCAAGAACTTTTTGCCTGTAGAACCACCTATAGTAAACATTAATAAAAAGAGATGTGAGAAGAAGACAGAACTAATTCTAAGGTGTAATAATGGTGGATTTCCAAGATATGTAAAAAGCCAATAAAAGATTTTTGTACCAGTTGGTAAGGATATTAAGATTGTAACTCCTGTAAAATAAGCTCTTGTATCACTTTCTAAACCTACAGTATACATATGATGCCCCCAAACAAGACTTCCAAGAAGAGAAATAGATACGTGGCAAAGATCATTGATTGGTTACCAAAGATTATTAATTGTAAAATCCCAGAAATCATTATGAAAATGATCCCAAATGCAGGAATTCTTAAGATGTAAACTTCTGGATGTCCAAAAAACCAAAAGAAATCTTGATAGAATATAGGATCTCCTCCAAATATAGGATCAAAGAAAAGTGTATTAGAATGAAGATCACCCAATATTAAAAGAAGTGTACCAGATAAGATTGGTAATGTTAATAAAAGCATGAAAGCTGTAATCAAGAAAGCCCAAGGAAACATGGGATAGTCTTTAATGTCAGATAATAAGATCTCAGATTTAGAGTTGTTGTCCAAAAGTTAAGAGATGTAAGACATGAAGATATACCAGAGATTAATAATCCAAATATAAGATTTCCTGTACTTGAAGGTGATAAAGTCATAAAGGAAGTGGGTCATGGTGGAAAAAATGTTCATCCTGTACCACCTCCAAATTCTGAGATTATAGAAAGGATTAGGAAAAGATATGAGAGTGAGAGAATTAAGATAGAAAAATGATTGACTCTAGGATATACCACTTCTGGAGACCCTTGAAAGATAGGTACAAAATAATTTCCAAATCCTCCAAACAAGCCAGGCATTACTAAAAAGAAGATCATTAGAAAGCCATGCAATGTAATGCTTATATTTCAGAAGTTCTGGTTTTCTGGAGATATAATCCTATTTCCTGATGAATATAATTCTATTCTTATAAGGACTGATATTAATGTTCCGGAGATTCCAAAGATGAATCCAGATAATAAAGAATAAATTCCTAAGCCTTTATGATTACAATTTTTAACTAGTGATAGAAAAGATACGAACGGGCCAGTAATTTTATATTAAAAGGAATGGTGGTTTCGTTCGCCCCTTTAATACATTTCATGCGCTCACAAGTTCAGTTATAAATGCATTAAAGCAGCTCTCTTCACTTAATATAATATTGTTACGGAGAGAATTAAATGAATGCATCTGTAAACGAAATTAGTGCACGAAATGCATGAATTAATGAACGAAGTGCACGAACGCAATAGTTTTTTAAGATGCGCGCGTCGCTGCGTTCCTTGCATTTTAATAATAAATTAGCGTCCGTGGGTGAACTTCATTCGCGAGCTCATTTGTTCACTTCTCTTTTAGTATTAAGAAAGTGAGCTTGCGAACGCCCCACTTCGTTCATTCTATTTCATTGTGTTCTCGCTTCACTACGTTCATACGGGCTAGTTCACTACATTCACGCCCGTGTAATAGAGAAAGTGTATTGTCAAGTTCATGCAAATGCCAACCAACATGCGAACGGCAGATTCAATTCACGCACTTCCAACACCAGTAAAATATGCTATTATAACCGTGTAAACGCGAGAATAGTTATAAAAGCCCTTATGATTCCAAGAGGTCCTTCCTGCCAGTTATGGCCAGTTGTGTTTAGTGCTAGGTGGCATGGACTCCGGTCCCAAACACCAAGACGGTGAACTCGCAAACCACACACCTCGGAAAGAATCGAACCTCGTTTTGAAAGCTGGGTTGAGCCCAGGTTCGAACCCTCCGACCGTTTGGAAAAAGAGAGGGTCAAGTGCGTGATGATCCCTAAGTCCATGGGTTCTTGTGTTTGCCTTCCCTCAAGATTTGAGGGGTGACGTTGGGCTCGAGGTGGCACATGGCTGCTAACGCTTTGAAATTTGTAATGACGAACTTTCTTGCCATCTCGAGCTGTTCTGCACAGTGAATTTGGATGTGAAACTCTTGGAGCCAACGACAAACCCCCAGACATCAGCAGAAATTTTGTCGCTCTACGGCGTTAAGCAGCTAATGACACCCCAGTAGAACTGCAAGAGACGCTAAAGCCACCTGTTTTTGCAACCACCAGCGTCAGAACAATTCCGCGTGTTGCAGACGGTGTGCGCTGTGGTTACGCGAGACTCTTTTTCCTGAAGGTGTTCGAAGCGGCCAGATGGCCCTGCCTTGCAACCACAGCCTCTCCGTGTTGTTGCGGATAAGAGCCAGTACCAGCACCGGCGAGCCACATCCTTTGTCTGACCCAGCTCGAGCACCTGACTACTCAACGTTGAGGTTCCACCGAACAGAAGTGCAGGACTGGTAAGATTATCCGACACTCAGAGGTGCAGGGATGAGAGAGCAACGCCCAAAGATGCGTTTGATTCCGTTCGGTCGAAAACAGCCGCGCCATTGGAAGGACTTGACCCAACACGGCTATTCTACAGACTATAGAAGACTGCAATGTACTGTCATGTGCTTTGTGTCCATCCTGGTATACTATGACGAACTTAGCTCCCTAGCAGGTCATTTTGAAGTGCCACGCAGGAAGGTGGTGGGCCGTTCATGTCGCACTTGATGCTTTGTCTTGCCTGCCCCCAGACTTCAGAAAGCTGGGTTCGCATCAAGTATTGATTGGGAACCCCTCCATGATCATCAGATGAACTTCGACTCAGAAACCCATAACCGCCCTGATTGTCAGAGCCAGACGTTTGCTCACAACAGCGTGCTCTGAATTAGAGGGAGCTGGAAGGTAACATCGTTTGAGTGGTGTGCCATGTGTCTGATATTTAGACGGCCTGCTCGGCTTCGTTTCGCCATAGCTTTGAAGGTAATTTGTCCGAGTTTCGGGCCTAGCTTGTCTCCAATACAGCATCCAATGACTAGAGGAAACAGATTGCCGGCCAAGGTGTGTGCAGCCACGGGACCTGTCCACAGGACTTGTCAAAGCAGGGGAGGCCCCGTGGTTCTGGTTTGGGCGCGGTCCAGAACCAGTACCTGGGTGTCCGCCAGTTTCAGCGGGTCCACGGAGGGACACCTGAGATTCGACTTGGGTGGAAACATTGTGTGTGTGAATTGTTTGACATCGCTTTACGCTGTTGCTTGGCGCCGTCCTCGCTTTTCGCCTGATGCAAGGGAAGTGCATTCCCGGCAAGCCGTGCAGAACTGTGGTTGCGTTGTGCAGTAGACACTTTGTTGCGTGAACCGTGACATCTCAACCGACGATGTGTTTTGTGAGCTGGATTTGAGGCGTCAGCCCGATGTTGAGTTTTTCCACTCTGAAGCCCAAATTGCGTGTATCGCTTAAATCAGCAGAGATGGTGATTTCGACCCGGTTGGGAGTGTATGACCTTCACCCCGGGTGTCAATGTCCAAAAGTCTTCGACTTTATAGTTTCGCGGCAATTAACTCCGAAAGGCTTGACATGTTCCAATGTCACATAATCAACAATCAAAAGACACCCGAAACATTTGCGAACATCTGTTATTTCTAAAAGCCGCTGGCCCGAAGTGGTCGTCGCCTGGGCCGGCTGCCATGTACCGGGCGCTGTTGCTGTGCGTGTTGGCCTGGGGTGCCCAGGCACTTGGATGCCAGGTTTCCCTAATGGGGTTTCGGGTTTAGGGTTTAGGGTTTAGGGTTTTTAGAATTTTGGAAGGCCAAGTACAGTTGCGTGGCTTCTTGGTGCTAAGTTGGGCTACTTGCTGGTTGTTTGATGATCCTTCAGACATCAATCGAATGCTCCGTCTCGCGCAACCTTGCCCCCCCCTTACTGCCCGAAAAACAGAGCTGCCTGAGTTGGCTAGGTTTGCTTCGACAGGTTAGCGGAGCTGTTTAGGGTTTAGGGTTTAGGGTTTAGGATTGAGGGTCCCTGGTGCACTGGAGGAATTGGGGTTTGGGCTCCGAACATAGCAATGCCCTACATGATCTAGAGGCAGGTTGTGTCCGTTTGTTCAGGTTGCGGGCTTGTTGAAAGTTGAACCCGAACGTTGGGATTTGAGCTAGGGGCCATGTGCGGGTCGAATGTCCAGGGTCGTCGCGCCTGAGTTTGAGGCGCCGGGTTGCACAGAAGGCTCGCGCGGCACACGAATCAAGACATTTCCAGACATCTCCAAACCAACCCCCAGCCGAAAGCCTGACGTTCCGAACCCTAAGCATCCCCCAAACTTAAAACCTCAAACGCCTTTTGAGCCAGGCTTATCCCCACTACGTCCCCTCGTGTGGAACGTGTGGCACCGCCGAAGCTGCCGCGGCGGAAGCTGCCAAGGCCAATCTTCTGGGTTCTTGTTCAAGTGTGGTAGAGTAAGGAGACTGAAATAACTTAATGGATAATTTGGTCCCAGTAGGGTAAGTTGTTTGAAGGTGAAGAGGGTTTGCCATTCAATCTGTGGTGGTTGCAGGTTCGGGTGTCTCCATTGCAGGGGCTGCACGTGCCGTGGCTCTTGCATACACAATGCTGGCAGATTGGGTGGATTGTTACAACTTGGAATTCGGGAGTCCCGTCAGGCGCATCGGTCACTGACGGAGCAGGCGAACTTGGGCTGAGGGAGGGGACGAAAGCTTGGTGGTAAAGCCTAAGCCCCGCAACTTTGAAAAACAATCCTAAACCCTAGACCTTTAACCCTTAACCCTTAAACCATAAACCCTAAACACTAAACCCTAAACCCTAGACCCTCAGACTCCCGAAGGCCCTTCCTTCATTGTGGGGTCACCTCTGAGACTCCCCGGCTGGGGACGCAGGAAGCCCTAAACCACCAAGATCCCTAAGAAACGCTACGCACCCCAAGCCCCTCGACTCAAAGCCTTAAGCCCCTCGACTCAAAGCCTTAAACCCCCTTGGCAAGCAGGGTCCAGGGGAACTTCGGGAGGGGGGGCGTGGGGGGGCTTTTGCTTTCGGGTGCCTTGCTTGGGGTCTTCTGGATTCTTAGGGAAGCCTATGCGGATTTGAAAGGGTTGAAACTGGTAAGCCCCGAAGCTTTTTGGTAACCCCTAAGCCGTACACCTGGTAAATGTTGAGCCCTAACCCCCACCCCTGACCTCGAACGTGAAGCCCTCAAGACCCTAGCCCTAGCCCTCGCCGCTCAAAAGAACTACTTGGAGGTTCAGGGTTGAGGTTTAGGTTCCGCCCCAAACTACTTGGGGTTCAAGGTTAGTTAGAAGAATGGAAACTACCTGGGTCGCCCCTGATCTGGTCCTCCGGCTATCTTCACGGAAGTGGGGTAATGTTACTTCTTTCGTAGAACTACAGGTATCAATTTGGAGCCTACTTATAGCTATCCACCTGAGACCCCTACAATGGAAACCCTAAAGCTTAAGACCCCCCACTGTGATCAGGTGGAGCCCACAAGTACTCTGACCCCACTGTTAGCAAGACTTTAGGGGCTCTTCAAGGGGTCTGAGGTAAGCCCCACACCCACAACCCAAGAAGCTTCTAAGCATTGAATAAAGCCTTGAACCCCAAAGCCTAACCCTAAACCCTAAACCCTAAACCCTAAACCCTAAACCCTAAACCCTAAACCCTAAACCCTAAACCTTAAACCCTAAACCCTAAACCCTAAACCCTAAACCCTAACCCTAAACCCTAAACCCTAAACCCTAAACCCTAAACCCTAAACCCTAAACCCTAAACCCTAAACCCTGAACCCTGAACCCTGAACCCTGAACCCCAAACCGTGATGCACAGGCGGCCGCCGCCGCGCGGGTTGCGGCTGGCGATGCAAAGACGCTGGGCCTGTCGGAGGATTATCAGGCCCGGGAATCATGATTTAGCGTTTAGGGTTTGGGGTTTGGGATTGGGGTTTAGGGTTTAGGGTTTAGGGTTTAGGGTTTGGGGTTTGGGGTGTGGGGGCTTAGGGTTTAGGGCTTAGGGTTGTTCCCCCTTATACTAGCAGTCCTGAATAGGGATTATAGTGGACTGTTAGGATAAGGGGGAGCATCCCAAGTCTAGGGTCTAGAGGATCTAGGGTTCAGGGTCTAGGGTTTCATAGGTTCTAGGGTTTTGGCCCTTTATTAGTTCAGGGTTTAGGGTTTAGGGTTTAGGGTTTAGGGTGTAGGGTGTAGGGTTTAGGGTTAAGATCTGCAATCGTTGCGGCACCCACAGTTCCAAAGCGGACTCGTTGTTTTGGCACTCGCGCCTGCAACCTGCCAAGGGTTCAGGGTGAGGGTTGTACCCTGGTCTGTATGTTGATATTGGGAACATCGTGTTCACGGTGGTTCTAAGTAGAGTATAGAATTTGAGACCCTAAGCCTTGGCCCCCAAGCCCTGAAAACTCTCATTTTGGAGAGGTTTGTTGGCTTAGCACGCGATGATTTCGCCAAACTCTATGCGCATGCCGCTGAGGGCCCGCCGACGCCATGCTGCGATAGGGGTGTTTGCTGCTTGACCCCTGCATCCTAGAAACCCTAGCCTTAGCTGTAGTTGGCTGAAGCCTACGCCCTAAAGTAGCCTAAGCCCCTACATCCCTAAACCACCTGATCTTGACCCCTACCCCTCACCCTGAACCGTAAACCCTAAACCCTTAAGCCCTGGTCCTCTGTCAGGCCCAATATGGCGGCAAGGCAGCGTTTAAAGTTTTTCAGGAGGCGCCTGGGCGGTGGTTTAGTTGTCAGGCCGGATCCCTCCAAAGCTCAAAGCCTTCTTAGGCCTTCGGGGGGGCTCGAAACCCTAAACCCTAAACCCTAAACCCTAAACCCTAAACCCTAAACCCTAAACCCTAAACCCTAAACCCTAAACCCTAAACCCTAAACCCTAAACCCTAAACCTCGAGCTGGCCCTCAGCAGCCGGCTGCTGTGACCCTAGGGCACTGGAGTGCCCTCTCACATCTTCGCATGCCCGTACATCCTATGATCCAAGGCCCCTTGAACCCTGAAAGGTTTAGGGTTTAGGGTTTAGGGTTTGGGGTTTAGGGTTTAGGGTTTAGGGTTTAGGGTTTGGGGTTTGGGGTTTGGGGTTTGGGGTTTAGGGTTTAGGGTTGATCTTTGAACCGCGAAACCTTCAATTCACAAGCCCTAAGACCTCAACAGGTTTAGGGTTTAGGGTTTGGGGTTTCGGGGCTCAGGGTTTGCTGAGAGTCCAAACCCCTACTATTCAAGCCCTAGGCACCTCTACCACGGACCCGGAGAATTTCTTTCTTGGGGGTATCGGAGTCTGCGGGACCCCCCTCTGTAAACCCCGACTCCCTAAACCCAAGATCCCAAATTCCACCCGAAACATCTCCAACAGCCAGGCCGGCAAATCCCTGGAAGCCAGCAGCATTGGCGCGGGGCAACAGGCGGCGAACATCGCCAAGGCGGATTCAGGAGGTTAGGGGTTCAGGGGCCCAGATCTTCCATCAATTCAGGCATACTACCTAGAAAATTTTCCAAAGATGATACAGGGATTGTGCTTAGAACCGTGGGGTCAAGGCTTCAAAGAAGATTCCGGAACTGGAAGATCTGGGTTATGCGTAGTCTTTTGCCGTTCATTGGTGGGGCTGCAGTGGTTCTGGGGGTTCCCGGGTGATGAGGGGATAAGAAGTGTCTCGCTCGTGATTTTTCTGTTTTCGGGGTTTGGGGTGTAGGGGTTCAGGGTTCTGCTAGGTTTAGGGTGAAGGCTTTCTGCAAAGCCTTGACTCGAGCTCCCCCCCAACTCCCCCCCAAAAAAACCCTCCACCCCTAGACCCTAAACGACATCGGCCGTCAACACTCCAAGCTCCCTGAACCTTCAGACCCTAAACCCTAAACCTGAACCCTAAACCCTAAACCTTAAGCCCTAAACCCTAAACCCTAAACCTAAACCCTAAACCCTAAACCCTAAACCCTAAACCCTAAGCCCTAAGCCCTAAGCCCTAAGCCCTGAAGTTCGCAACCCTGCAGCAGAGGCCGCCGGCCTCTCACCGGAACAGCAGCTGAAAAACGCCGCGATCACCGTGGCCATCGCCAACGGGCCCCCTTTAGGGCCTTTAGGGCTTAGGCTTTAGGGTTTAGGGTTCGGTCTTCAGAGTTTTGGAGGAGGGTTTTAGGGTTTAGAGCCTTCAGGGTCCAGGGTCAGGGTTGAGTTTGGGGATTTCCGGGTTTGGGGGTTTTCAGGGTCTGAGGTCGGGGTTGAGGGTTTAGGAGTTTAGGAGTTTGGTTTTGTAGAGTTTGGGGTTGCGGGTTTCAGAGTCAATCCCTAGACCCTAAACCCTAAACTCTAGACCCTAAACCCTAACCCCAAACCCTAAACCCTAAATCTTTCCTTCGGGGACGTTGTTGTTGCTTGATCAATCAAGCAGGGGAAGATGCGCATTTCCTTTTGGGGGTACCGCTAGACTTCTGTACCCCCACAAGAGTTATCATTATTCGGTCTGTTCTTGTGAGTCTTGGCTCGTCTAGACAGTCTAAAGCACCAAGTGCAGCCCTGAGGGCCACCCCAGCTGGAGACGGAGGTTTGACAGTATGGGACTTATCGAAAATATGGGACCCGAACATAGACCCCAAATAGTAGGATGCTCAAAGTATGGGGGTCCGCAGGAGCCCTCAAAGGCACATATCTTCGGAGCCCGAACTTTAAACCCCAAACAGAGACTCAACCGCCTACCCGGTGCAAAGAGGCTCTTATGTAGGAGTATCTTCAGAGGGTTTTTGAAGGGCCAACCTCGAAAATCTCAGAAAGATCCCGCAACCGGTCGCAGGGCACTGGACCACAGCGATCAGAAGCGAGCCGACATGGCCTACGCCACAGCGCGGGCCAGCCGGCAGCAAGGGCGCTCGAGGCTTCAGCCCGCAACCCTCAATCATAAGCGACCGTGAGCCCTGATACCCTCAACCCTAAACCCTAAACCCTAAACCCTAAACCCTAAACCCTAAACCCTAAACCCTAAACCCCAAACCCTAATTAAACCCTAAACCCCAAACCCCACATTGCAGTACCGACTTGTAGCGATCCTCGTAAAGTGACTGCTTAGCTCCCAGGATGTCAAGGGTTAGGGTGTAGGGTTGGGTTTAGGGTTTAGGGTTTAGGGTTTAGTGTTTAGGGTTTAGGGTTTAGGGTTTAGGGTTTAGGGTTCGTTTAGGGCAAAACCCTCAATGGGTGGGACTCTCGCGCCTAGACTCCAACTCTAGACCCTCGTGCGCGCGCCCGAAACCCCACATCCCAAAACTCCTTTGTCAAGAGCCTCACGGCCGAAGGTGCTCGTGGGTTTAGGGTTTAGGGCTAGGGGCTTCCTCTACATGGCACCCTTGGGGCGGATCCTAGAGTAACATTTCTGCTATTCTTTTTGGGGGGGGAGTATATTTGCATGCCTTCTGAGCCCTGACCCCCAAACCCCGAACCAGTGGAGAGGGGTTCCCGAAACCCTGAACCGAAACCCTAAACCCTAAACCCTAAACCCTAAACCCTAAACCCTAAACCCTAAACCCTAAACCCTAAACCCTAAACCCTAAACCCTAAACCCTACATAAACCCTAAACCCTGAACCCTGAACCCTGAACCCTGAACCCTGAACCCTGAACCCTGAACCCTGAACCCTGAACCCTGAACCCTGAACCCTGAACCCTGAACCCTGAACCCTGAAACCTAAACCCCAATTTGGAAATTCTGCCGCCATCCAAGTCCATCGCTCCCAGCATCGACTTTGCCTCACCTGCGGAACAGGACTGAGTCCCCAAATCGAAAGTGAGTAGGGTTTAGGGTTTAGGGTAAAAGGGCTTAGGGTTTAGGTTTAGGGTTTAGGGTTTAGGGTTCAGGACTAGCTGACGGTATGAGGGTAACTATTCTGGGAAGTCCTTACAGAAATGGCTATGCTATGTTGCACAATCAGCCCTGAGAGTTTTTGGGACGGACAGCGTAGCCTGCTTGCAGCCCGCACAAGAGTCGGTTTAGGGTTTAGGGTTTGGGGTTTGGGGCTTCGGGGCAATGTTTAGGGGGGGGGGGGGCTAGGGTTTCAGGGTTCAGGGGTCAGCGGCTTAGAAGCCCTAGTCAGGTGGAGGTTGCTATGCACGAGGCAGATACCTTTCGTGCAGAGCCCCACGAAACGGGCCCACATGCGGGTGGCCATGTGGGCAGTTACGGGGTCGCGGCAGGCTTCCCCCAAAGCATGCTCGCACCAGGCAGAAGGCATCCCTCCTCCGAAGCCAGGGGGGGGGTGTCTCTTTCTCTTTGGGGGTGGTTGGCCGGGATTGCAAGAACACTCATAAAGGAGAGGGTGAGGGACACGAAGGGTCATGTGTTGGGCGTCCCAGATCCTCAGGGGTGAGGTGAGGACCCTAAACCCTCAACCCTAAAACCCAAAACGCGAAACCGAGAAGGTTCTAGAGCCCCGTCCGGCTGTGCCATGGCACAAGGCCCCCAGAGCAGAACCCAAAGAGGTAAACCCTAAACCCAAAACCCTAAATCCTAAACCCTAAACCCTCATGCTGTGTCCGTGTTGTTGGAAAGGTGGGATTCCGATGGTTTGTGCTTCCAGAGTCGCAGGCACATGGATCGGTGAGAGCTCCTCGAGATATGGGCCAAGTAAACCACTGATCAGATTTCAGATGGTTGAATCCGCTGGCGAAGGGGCGCGATTCTGAGCTGACTGATTTGAATATCAATTCTGTGTCTTGTTGCCCACCATAGATCATGGACGAGTTGCGAGTTGAAGGGGATGCGGGGCACACTCGGAGGTAAGTCGGGTCCCGGATTATGAGCCCTCCAGCAAACCTTCCGAACAAAAATCCCGCGCAGCAGAACAGGGAGTACGCGAAGCCCACGTGGCCAGATCTTACAAAAGGTGATGATTGTCGCGTGGGGAGAGCCGTTCGAGAACATCATTTCGTGGGTAGTCTCATCTCGTCAGAAACACAGGAAAACTTGGTTCTTGTTGTGCTGCTGCTGGGCCTTTAACCTCTCAGAGCAAGCTCTCTTCGAAGGCTCAGAACACAAGAAACCCAACACTTCCCAAACACACCCCGCCCGAACTGCCGAGCGCAATCCTGAAGCCGCAGCCTGCGCAAGCGACCCGTTTTAAGCCCTCTCTGCCTGCTTGGGGGGGCCAGGATGAGGCGCTCAAGAACATGGATGGTCCCATTCAGTTCATTACCGGGGTGGGGACCTCAAGGTATGATGTAACGGGGGGGTGGGTTTAGGTCGCTTTTTGCTTCGGGCTGTGGGTACGGGGTTTTAGTTAGAGGTTTTAGAGTTTAGGGTGTAGTGCCTCAAGTCAAAAACTTCGAGGACCGCAAGGGTCCGATCGGGTCAGCGTGGGGGTTCTTTGCTTAAGGTTTAGAGTTTAGGGTCTAAGGTAAATCAGGCCTTTCATGTTTCTTCCCTCATCCCTCCACTCTGAACACCCTGAGGAGTTCTGCTCACTTCCTAAACCCTGAACCCTAAGCCTCTAAACAAGCCCTGGCAACCCCGAGCTGTGTGTGGGGCTGGAGTACTATCACTCGAGCTGGCCGCGAGTGATTGCTGGCGCGCCAGGAGTAGACCAACCCACACACGCCTTTCCTTTTTTCCCGCCCCTCCCCTCCCCTCCCCTCCCCTTGGCGTGGCTCGTCGGCAAGTGTGAGAAAGAATCCAACTCCGATTTTGGTAATTATGCAGCACTCTTTATTGGCCCTACAGATGCAATAGACTCTCGCGGGTAGCTCAATGTCATAATGTCGATACGTTATGCAACTGCAGCCCACGCAAAGATAAAAGTGGAAGGACAAGAGGCAGAGGAAAGAAAGGGAAGTGGGAGTGAGAGGCTGTGACCTGCAATGTTGTATGTGCACGGCCAGCACAAAAGTGCGTACGCGTCGCCTGGCTGTATGTGGCAGGCTTCAGAAGCAGCAGGGATGAGTGCAAACATGAGAGAAGAAGCAAAACAAATAAATCCCCCTAATATAGAGCAAGGCCATTTTCTCAACTGTCAGCAGACAGCAGAGTGGGGCAGCGAGGCGGCACGGCGCGTGGAGGGGCAAGAGAGGGCCTTGAGAGGACAGGCTGCCGTCTTTGCATGTGCTTGCACTTTGCTCACGCTTTTGGATATGTATTTCCATATATGCGTCCTGCAGTGCGCTGCTCCAGTTGACGACTCTCTTATGTATTATTTCGGGCAATGGCCCTCCTCTCCTCTGGTGCATCATTGTTTCGCTGCCACCGAGCAGTGCAGTCCTGTTTCAGGGGCTGGCGCAGGGCTCCGACCCCATGCCCCGCTGTTTTGCTAGAGTGCAGGTGCTGCCTTTTTGACCGCGAGGATGCCCAACGACTGAGGTCCTGCTCAATTTGGCACTCCGGCGCCGGGTGTCGGATGCCGCCTACCGCTACTTGGGTTGGTACATGGGAGGTGACCCCCTCTGGACGGTGCCGACCGCTGCGGCTAGGAACCAGCTGCGGACGGTGCGGGCTCGGCAGGACCGTCGCAGCATTCAGGGCGTCCTGGAAAGGTGTTGTACATGTGTGTGTACTATATCCCGCGCAGAACCTCTAACAAATGCGACGCGAGGTTTTGTCTGCACGCGGGGGCGCAACCTGGAAGCTGCTCCTGGCATCATCAGCCAAATCCGTGGCCTTGCAGAGTTCTGGAGTAATATCCTTGCGTATGACATGCGTCGGGCCCGCGTCGCCACTCGCCTCCCGGCGAAAAGGAACCTGTTCGGCATGTGGAGACCCGCGGCCTTACGTGGCGTTCTGGGCCTTGACAAGGTCTTGGACCTTGCAGGCCTGACGGACCTGGACTGAGACCACGCTGATGCGCCTCTCCCTGCTAGTCAGTGCTCTGCTTTTTCTTGTGCTTTTTGTTTTTCATTTTATTCACCTTCTTTCTTGGGGGCTGCTGTGTGCGGCGACAAGCCCTGGACTGTCAGTGTGGTGCCGCTCGATACGCTGCTATCCTGCCTCGTGGCCGGGTGCTGCGGGGCGCTCTGCCAGTTTGAATTCCAAGCAGAGAGGCAATGACGGTCCACGAGCCCCTGAGACTTGCCGCCACGGATGGTGCCTTAGGCGCGGCACTGCTTCAAGCAGGTGCCAGCACTCACTCACTCACTCAAGCCCTGGCAAACTTGAGCAATTCTAAACCGTAAACCCTAAACCCCAAACCCCACACCCCAAACCCTAAACCCTAAACCCCAAACGCCCCACGAATCAGCTCCGAAGTCCAAGCCAGGGAACACACAGCAGGTTCAGCTGCAACATGCCAAGCCCTAAGCCGTAAGCCGTAAACCGTAAGCCGTAGGTTCTAAGCCCTAAGCCTTTAAGCCCTGGGCCCTGAAGCCTAGCCGTATTAAGCCATAAGCCCCGAGCCCTGAGCCTTCAGCCTTCAGCCCTACGCCCTAGGCCTTAAACCCTTAACCCTAAGCCAATCTTGCACTTCCAGAGAGGAGGTTTCGTCGGGCTGAAGGGGCTCGAAGAAGTTCTCTTCTCTGTTGGGCCAGCTAGCGGTTGCAGCCCCCAGCGCGAAACTCCCAAAACACAAAAGCCCAAAAATGCTCCAATAAGTCACCAAAACCACAAAACAGAAAAGCACAAGCACACCACCGACAAAAACACAACAACAAAACAAGAAAACGCGCAAAACCTTAGTTCTATTTTGCCGAGGTGCTCCCCACTGGGCATTGGAACCCAGGGAGACCAGGCGGCGGGCCTTTCAGCCTGGGAGCCCAGACTGGAAGAGTTTTTATGTTATGTTTTTTTGTTTTTTGGGGGGTTGGGGGTTAGGGTTGAGTTTGGGATTTTGGGTTTAGGGTTTACAGTAGGGTTTCGGGTTTAGGGTTTCGGGTGTCGGGTTCAGGGTAGGATGCGTCAACCAAAGCTCCAGAATTACGTGTTTTCCTTCGCGTGCACCCGCAAAATTCTGTGTTTTTTTGGGGTCTGACTTGTGTACTCAGAAACTCGAAAAACATCTGTTTGTGCGAACAGAAACTGACGGTTATGCAGGGAAATCCCAAAGTTGTCGGTTTTACATGTATCGCGAAAATGATCGTGTCCCTACGACAGTTCTTCAATCTTTTTTGGGCTTTCGCGAAAGACTTTCCCCTTCATCAGGTTTGGCACACGATGGCATCTCTTTTGTGGAGGTTTCAAAGCCAAGCCCCCTAGCCGAGCATTTCTTGCTGTTTCATGTTGCTTTCCGTGCAGGCTTCCGCAACTAATTGAGACAACATCGATAAACCTTGAAACCTAGACTCCTAGGCTCGAAGACCCCAAGCCCCAAGCCCCGGAACGTTCCCCCCTTATACTAACAGTTCAAATAAGGATTGTAATACCCTTATTATAGTCCCTGTTCAGGACCCGAAACCCCAAATCCGAAGCTTCCTCAACCCTTATATAGAGCCCCTAAACACCAGACCGAAACCCTCAACTTGCAAAACTCTGAGAACCCGAAGCCAAGCCGTAAACTTCCTATAATCTCGAAGCACGTGGGTGCTGGAACCTGAAATCCCCATGTGCCGGCACTCCAAAAACTTTAACGGGCAAAGGGTTTCCAGGGCTTTAGGGTTCCTTAGGGTTCTTGGGGTTCTGCTTTTAAGTTTATGATTGTGATGATTATTGTTGTTTTACTGTGTTACTATTCCATTCTATATTTTATTGTTTTTTTGTTGTTCTTGTTTTTTAGGATCTTAAGTGTTTTTGGGGATTTTGGGGTCCTTCGTGACTCCGAAAAGAGACGTTCCAAGACATCGGCCAGGCCCCGTCTTCAAGGATGAAGCTGCGCCAGTCGGTCAGGCCACGCAAGCCACTTCTAGGGGTTTAGGGTTTGGGGTTGAAGGGTTAAGGGTTTAAGGGTTTGAGGGTTTAAGGGATTAAGGGTTTAAGGGTTTAAGGGTTTAAGGGTTTAAGGGTTTAAGGGTTTAAGGGTTTAAGGGTTTAAGGGTTTCAGGGTTTAGGGTTCCGGTTTCGGGTTTCGGGTTTGGGGTTTGGGGTCCTGAAGGGCGGGCCTTAGGGAGCCTTAGGGCAATGTGGGGAGTATTCGGGAACCTTGGGTTACATGCGCCCCTTGACCCCGTGCTCCCCACCACCGGGGCTCCTAAGCTTCCCGAAAATCCCGAAACCCTAAACCCTAAACCCTAAAACCCTAAAACCCTAAAACCCTAAAACCCTAAAACCCTAAAACCCTTCAACCCTAAACCCTAAACCCTAAACCCTAAACCCTAAACCCTACGGCCTTGCAGACGTCGGCCTCCTGGGCCAGCCTCGGGCATACGGAGGGCCACCACCTCGCCGGTTGGGAGTGGTTCCTGATGGTCTTCGCCTGGCCCTAAAACGGGGGCTGAGGGGGTGTTTGGGGTTTGGGATAGGGTTTAGGGTTTAGGGTTTAGGGTCTAGGGTTTAGGGTTTAGGGTTTAGGGTTTGGGGTTTAGGGTTTTGGGGTTGACAGGGTGGACGGGGTGCAGGGATTTCCTGGGGCGCATGCTTTAAGAATGCAAAGGTTGGCTGGAGTTTTCTTTAGGGCTGAAGAGGTTCAGGATTCAGTTCAGGTTTCGAGAGAGTCGAGGGTTTCAAGAAGTTTCGGAGTCGAGCCCCAAACCTACGAACCCGACACCCGATAGGGTGTGGGGTTCCTGGGGTGGGTTGTCGCGCCGCTAACCCATAACGAAGGGCCCTGGTACCTACCCTAAGAGGCTGCTGAGGCTTGAAGGCTTGAGGCTTGAGGGTCTCTGGTTCAGGGGCACAACGCAAACAAGACCTCAATTTGAGTCCTTGTAGCCCGCCCAAACCCTAACCCTAAGCCTTCAGCCCTAAGCCCGAAGCCCGAAGCCCTAAGCCCTAAGCCCTAAACAACCCAAACCCCAAACCCCAAACCCGAACCCCAAACCCCAAACCCCAAACCCCAAACCCCAAACCCCAAACCCCAAACCCCACACCCTAAACCCTAAACCCCAAGCCTCCAAAAGCAACCCCAGCCTTTCGAGGGCTTGGTCGTCTTCTTGGGTGGCCTGAGTGTGCTGCTCTACAACTATGCCTTCGGGCCCAAGAGTGGCTTGGAGGAAGGAGTTATGGGTTTGGGGGGGTTTTAGGGGTTCAGGGGTTTAGGGGTTTAGGGTTTGAGGTTTAGGGGTTTAGGGTTCAGGGTTTAGGGTTTATGGTTTAGGGTTTAGGGTTTAGGGTTGTAGGCGTAGGGGGTTTAGGGTCAAGAAGGTCAAGATGGGGTCTTAAGATTGTCCATGACTTTACGGGTTTGGGGTTTCAAAAACAATCTTTGGGGTTGGGGTCTATGGTTTTAGGGCTTAGGGTTCTCAATTTGGGGCTGACAAGATCTTGGGTCAGAGGCAGGCTTAAAGAGGGTCCAGGGTTACGGGGATTAGGGTTGCGGGGGTTTAGGAGGATTGAAAGGGGTTGCAGGGTTGAAGGTGTTGTGAAGCTTCACGCCACCACCAGTCAAACTTCTTTGTCCGCTAGGTCCGTTTGTGTTCTGCACTTCTGAGTAGTTTCATGGGGCCTTAGTATGGTCCCTTACCTCCTTTAGAGGGTTCTGATGTATGGGCCCTTAATTTGTCTAGGGTATAGAAGAGTATATAAGGGGCCACAGACTAAGGGACCATGTAACTACCCTTGGAGCACTCGGTGGGTTCGGGGATGGCGGCTCCAGCAGCAGTAGCAGTCCCAATTGGCCGAAAGCCGCAGTTTGCGCGTGTGGGTTGTTTCCAGGGCTTCTGAGAAGGGGCATCGATCTAAGTCATGGACCCTTCGACTTGGTATCCTAAGCTCTAGAGGGAGCCTTCGCTCGATTGGCGCAGTTCTGCCAAACCTTCGGCTCTTCGCAACCCGACAAGCCCTCAACAACCCCTCTCTCCCCTGAAGCGCAAACCCCTAAACTCCTCAACTTCTAGGGTCGCTAAGGGAGGGCTTCATTGGGGGGGGGGGGGGGGGGGGGGGGGGGGGGGGGCCGGGGGGGGTAGGTACCTGGGGAACCTTAGGGAAGGTAACGGAGCTTTAGGGAGTAATTAGTGCTGAGCTTCCCCCAAATATGGAATATAGTCCCCTATATACTTAGTAACCCCTACATAACGCCTAAGCTCCCTGATAAGGGTCCCTCCTTTAGTCCCTTGAGGCTACGGCTATTCGTCGGAGGACGACGCCATGGACGAAGACCCGGAGTGAGAGGGGGTAGGGGATGCGAATCGATTCATCCGACAGGGCGTCCTTTAGGATCGCAGTTTGGGGTTTGGGGGCCTGGTGTCCTGGGGTGTAGGGTTTAGGGTTCAGGGTTTTGGGGTCTAGGACGGTTTAGGACGCTTCCGGGATGGTTTTGGAGGGTTTTCAGGTTTAGAGGGTTTAGGGGGCTAAGTTTTCGGTTTTGTTTCCACAGAGGGCCTGATGAGAAGGACGTTGGCCCCTTTTATTGAAGGCGTGCTGCTGAGCCCTGGGGCTTGGTGAGTTAAGACCTCCCTGCGCCAGAGGGGGCCTTCTGACCTCGGAGGACCCTGCCATCGTTTCACTGAAAGCCCAACAAACAAAGGAACCAGCTGTGCGAGGTCTTGGCAAAGAAAATGGTCACGACAACCGTCCGAACTGCGGGGAGGGCGGGGGGGGGCCGTTTATAGCCCGAGTAGGAACCTAAACCCCCTAGATCCCAGCCCTGACAAGGCTCCAAAAGCCCCAAACCCCAAAACCCTGAAACAGTAAAGCAGACTCAGCACCGTAGGTTTCTGGCCAACGCTTGTGGTTTGCCCGCTCCTACACACAGAGGCAAGCTCAGAACAGCTCCCCAATAGTCTCAACGGCGCACGGAGTTTCCGGTAGTGCGCCCACGATACTCAGCACCCTAAACCCTAACTTGAAATTATTCAAAAGCTCAAAAACCGAAACTTTCCTAGGAACTTTCCTCGAAACTTTCCCCGGACCTGAACCCTGAATAATTTCAAAAAACCCTAAACCCTAATCCCTAAACCCTAAACCCTAAACCCTCAACCCTAAACCCTAAGCCCACCGAGTCCGGGAAGGCTGCGCTTCGTAAATGGGGACCCACCAACGCCCCCGGCGGGTTTGTACCCTGGGGTTTAGGGTTTAGGGTTTAGGGTTTAGGCCACACCAAACTTTGCATGTGAAGATTGGACGAACAGGGGCTTGTACCCTAAAAAACTAAACCCGAAAGACTATGCAGGTGCCATACGAGTTGTGGGTGGGTTAGGGTTCTAGGGGGGCTTAGTGTAGGGGTTCGAAGGTACGGCACGTTGCTGTACTTGCAAGGCCTTTCTCAATTCTGGTGAACGGGTCGTCAGCTCGTGCACTTCACAATATCTCATTCCTGTCGAATAGGCTATCCACCAAGACATGGAGTTCTTCTCCATGTATGATGCTGTGTGTCATCACGCAATCCCCTTGAGATTGGAGTGCGCCCCGCACGTGGGCCTCTAAGGGAGAGCCTTCTCTCCACCCCCTCTCTGATCACTCACCACAGAATTCCCACCTCTGCATGTGGCCATAGGGCATCATGGCGTGCTGCCGCTGCTGCCGCTGCTGCCGCTGCTGCAGCTGCGCAGCGGCAGGGGCTGTCATCGCGCTTCTTGCCGCCGTGCTCACCGGCATGTGCTACAACGCGTCTCTGGCGGCGCAGCGCCTCATTGAGCCAATGCCTACCGCGGAGGAGCTGCCGGCGGGGGCACGCTACTTCCGTGACCGGCCTTCTGACGGCGGGAGGCTCGAATGGCACGAGTATGGATCCACTGAGCCGGGCGCGCAGGTGTGGCTTCTTGTGCATGGATCCGTCAGCACCGGGGGCGTCTTCCACATCTTCCCCGGCTTTGATCGCCGCATGCGGGAGTTGGGCGTGCGAGTGATTGCGCCCACCATGCCAGGCTGGGGCGCCTCTGATGCCTACACGCCCGTGTTCAAGATGACGGGTGGCCTGTGGTTGGCAAGATGGACTCAAGACACGCTGGCGCTCCTGGACTCGCTGGGTGTCGACAAGTTTGCTGTGTCCGGTATGAGCCTGGGTGCGCCCCCTGCCCTGGCCCTAGCTGCGGCTGCGCAGAGCAAGCGCCGCCTCGTAGCCGTGGCAGCGCTGATCGCAAACATGTGGAACCACCCTGGCTTTGACATTGTTGAGGCCATCTCCTACACAGCCATGGAGCGCCTTGCCATCCGGGCGCTTCAGAGCCAATACCTGGGATCGGCAGCCGCGTGGCTCATGCGCAAGATGATCCTCGGAACGACGGACTTCAGCACCAGCCCGATGGTCCCGGACGACGTCACGTGGGACCGTGGGCTGTGGGGGAGCGACATGCAGCGTGCCTTCCGCTATCAGCTGGCAGGGCAGGTGCAGTCAAATCGGCTGGCGTTCATCCACACGCCGGCGCCGTTGGTTGATTGGGCCGTGTTTGACGATTCCGTCCCCGTGTATGTCTTCTACGGCGACCGGGACGACGTTTGCCCGCCTGTGATGGCGGCCCACACGGCCACCATGCTTCCGTGGGCAAAGCGGATGGAGTTCCGTGGCACGCACTTCCACCTGGATATCTTCAGTGTTGCCCAGGCGCTCTTTGCTGGTGCATCCGGCTGATTGCAGGGCTGACGCGGCGCCGGGCAGTGAGAGATATGAGGGTGCTTGCCACCTTGGGCAATTGCTGACCCAGGTGTAACATGCCCACTTTCCTCTTCATAAATCCTTGGGAATCCTGATGAGCCATGCATGCAGTGAGTCCATGCTTGGGAGGGTCTTTCTAAGGGAGGATGTCACGCGTGACCTGGGCAAAGAATCAGCGCCACTCCCAAGGCACGAAACGATTTTCTGCCTCAGATGTTCAAATGACGGTTGCTGCCGCGGTTCAGAAAGGGACATTGATGAGATGAGGCTCTAGACGTTCCAACACGGCCCTCCGCCGGCTTGTACCTTAACACCCTAAACGTTGCAGCGTGCGCATGCGTGCGCTGTGTTCGCGAACAGGGGGTTGTACACAAAAAGCCCAGAAAAGCTCATCCCTCAAGACACTGCAGGCACCATACGTTCGAAGAGTTTGCGTTGCTTGGGCTTCAGGGCTGCAGGGTTTTGGGTTTAGGGCTTAGGGGTAGTCCTTGGATGTTTTGGGGTTTGGGGGGGCCGAGGGTCCGAGAACTTGGTTGAAAAGATCGAACGGGGGCGCGAGAGGATCAAGCCAAGATGTATCCCCCCCCCCAAGCCTAAATGCATCTGCCCAAGCCCTGAACCGGAAGCCCCTGAACCCCAAAGCCACCCCAACCTCGTGACTTATTTTTCAAACCCTGAGCCCTCAGTCCTAAATATTGCAAAGCCCTAGAAACCAAGAAGAGCCCAGAAGCCTGAACCCCTAAGCCCCCGGACTCTGCACTGAAGCCCCACTTCCTGAAGCACCCCCCCAACATCCACAACAGGGGGACTGAATTACCCTAAACCCTAAGCCCTAAGCCCTAAGCCCTAAACCCTAAACCCTAAACCCTAAACCCTAGTTATTCCGACCCCAACATCCCACCTTGCTTGCATCAAAAGCGCGGTGCAGCCATGGCACCTCCGGCGTTGGGCCGCCGGAGGGGCGTGGTGGGGGGCCCTCTCTCTGAGTTGGGGAATTGAGGGTTTAGGGTTTAGGGTTTAGGGTTTAGGGTTTAGGGATGTTTTAGGGTTTAGGGATTTTTTGGGATTTTAGGTGTTATGGTTTAGGGTTTAGCGACGTTTAGGGTTTAGGGTTTAGGGTGCAGGGTTTGAGGTTCCGGACTGGGGTGTCAGGCTTAGGGAGAACTCCGGAGGGTTTTGAGAGTCTTTTTGGGGGTACTTCCAGAGTGGAGAGGGTTCAGGTTTAGGGAGTTAGGTTGGGATGTTCCCCCTTATACTCACAGTCCTTCATAGGGAGTATAACAGGGGGTATTACCATCCCTGTTAAGGACTGTTAGCATCAGGGGGAAGATCCCAAGAGTTAGGGTTCGGGGCTTCGTCTATTTTTGCGCAGGGTTTTAGGTTTCAGGGTTTGCGGGAAAGACTTGGCCCAGGGTTTAGGGCTAGGGTTTATATTTAGGGTTTAGAGTTTAGGGTTTAGGGTTTAGGGTTTAGGGTTTAGGGTTTAGGATGCGGCTTTCCAAGGTGGTGATTGCCTTGGTGCTCTTGGCTTTGGGCTGCCAGGCGCGTGTCTGAACCCTAAACACTAAACCCCTCAACCCTAAACCCTAAACTCGAACCCCTAAGCCCTAAACCCTAAACCCTACACTGAAGGTTAACAGTGGCGCCCATCTTCTGTTGAAGCTTGCGCTTGACTGCAAGCTTGTATGACATGGTCCTCCAGCACAAGATCATCGTCTAAGCTCAGACTACAAGCTCTAAGTCCTGAATTCGAAGGTAAATGCATCGAAAGGGAGCGACAGGTGACAGGTCCTTCTTTCTTTGTCTCAGAGAAGTAAAGCCGTTGATCTCTAGTCTGCCTTGAACCCTGCATGTCAGGAAACCTGAAGCCCTGACCTTGAAATCACCAAGTCCCTCCCAGATCCTCAACCGCCCCCGAAACCCTCAGCCCTAAACCCGAAACCCGGTAACCCGGTAACCCTAAACCCTAAACCCTGAACCCTAAACTCTAAACCCCAAACCCCAAACCCTAAACCCTAAACCCTTCAACTCTCGACCCGGGGCCGCTTCAAGGTGTTGGGCGGCTCCTTGAGACGCGCATGGCCGATGCCCCGGGGGCATGCGGCGGACTTTTGCTGGTTTCTGTGCCCCAGGTGGGGGTTCAGGTTCGGAAATTTAGGGTTTAGGGTTTAGGGTTTAGGGATATAGGCAAGTAGCCATACAGGGTTTGGGGCTTAGGGTTTGGGGTTGAACCATGTGGTTTTGTACTCTGTGTCAGTTCCTAATGTGTCAGTTCCTGAACAGCAGGATGCCTCGACCGGCGTGTGCGGCCACTGCGGTTTGAGGGGTTGCGGGAGCCACCCTTCTATCGGGTCATCCTTCCACTGCTCAGGGTTTCGGGTTGTGGGGTTTAGGGTTTAGGGTCGAGGGTTTAGGAAGGTTTCTTAGGGACTTAGGGTTGTTTTTTCAGGGGGTTCTTAGGGTTTAGGGGCCTTTAGGGGTTCCAGGTTGAGCCCTCACCTGCTCGCCTCCGCAAGAGCCGGATCCCCACACCCGACCCTAAGCAAAACCGAAGAAGCTGCTTTCATGGCGGGATTGTTCTCCCCAAACCCTAAACCCTAAACCCTAAACCCTAAACCCTAAACCCTAAACCCTAAACCCTAAACCCTAAACCCTAAACCCTAAACCCTAAACCCTAAACCCTAAGCCCTAAGCCCTAAGCCCTAAGCCCTAAGCCCTAAGCCGTAAGCCGTAAGCCGTAAACCCTACCCAACAACAAGCCTTGGGGCCTTGTTCAAACCAAGCACAGGCGCGCAACCCTCAAGATCATCCAAGCACAAGCGCAGCAAACACACCAAAGCTCCCCCCCAACTCCTCAAACCCAGCGCGCGCCGCAACAACTTTAGGGAGCCTTGGGAATACTTGTTAGTTTTCGGGCAATGGAGAACTTTTGCTAGGGTTCCAAGTTCAGGGTAGGCATCACCCTCCCAAAGTATCCGACCGCCGCCCAGGGTGTCGGCCCGCCAGGCGGGGTACAGACAGTGCAATAAGCGGCCCTAAGCACCAACCAAGCTTTTTTCAATTCTCATCTCAATCCCTAAAACCTAAGCCCCAAACCCTAAACCAGAACCCGGGGGGCGGGCGTGCGGGCCCCCAAAGCCCCTAAACGTGAAGTTATGGGATGTCGGGTTTAGGGTTTTGGGGTTGAAGGGTTTAGGGTCTAGGGGCTTAGGGGTTTAGAGGGTTCGGGTCTGGGGATATAGGGCTGAGGCTTTCGAGAAGGCTTGCCTGTTTTCGGACCCTGGACCGGAGCCAAGGTCCCTTGAACTGAAGCTGAAGGTGTACGAGGGCTGGACAGTTTCGAGGTGTAGGCTTT
This sequence comes from Symbiodinium natans, assembly GCA_905221605.1. Classification (NCBI taxonomy): domain Eukaryota; class Dinophyceae; order Suessiales; family Symbiodiniaceae; genus Symbiodinium; species Symbiodinium natans. Next base: position 65,017 of record CAJNDS010002109.1, read on the forward strand.
AGGACTTCGGGTTTAGGGTTTAGGGTTTAGGGTTCAGAGGTACCTCAGGGCGAAAAACACACCATCAGGGTTGCCCCTGCTCTTGTAGGTCGTTGGGAGGCAGGGGTGTTGGAGGTCCTATAATCTTCAACAGCTCAACAAGTACCAAAGAAACTGGGGCATGTCCTGCGTCTTCACCGCGGCACAGGCTGAGAAGGACAGGCGTTCCTGCCCCTCCCGCTCGGGCTGTCCGGGCCCGCGAGATGGGGATCGGGTGTCTCCTTCCGTGGGCTCAGGCTTAGGACCCCGACCCCAGACCCTCAGCCCCAAACCAAGAATCGAAAATGGCCCTAAAAACCCTGAAACCTGAAACCCCAAGCCCTAACCCTAAAACCCTAAGCCCTAACCCCTCCACCCTTAAACCTAAAGCCCGCACCCTTGAGCCCTGCGCCCTCAATAAACCCGAAGCTCCGGGGCCTCGAGACGTCAAGGCCTTGAGGCCCTAAATGGGTGTGGGCTGTGGGCCCAGAGGATGTTGAGTGGAAGATCTAGTTTAGGGTTTAGGGTTTAGGGGAAGTCATAGGGGTTTAGTGGGTTCAGTGGGCTTAGTGGGTTTAGAGGTGTGCAGGGTTGCAGGGCCCAAAAGCCCTAAACCGGAAAGCCCGCAAGGAGGGTTCGTCTTAGATTGGTGACAAGGAGGATGTGAGCTTCCATGGGTCCTGAGTTTTACCAAGCCTCAGCCCTAAACACTGAAGCCGAGCGATCCTTGTCCTGCAAACCCTAAACCCTAAACCCTAAACCCTAAACCCTAAACCCTAAACCCCAAACCCTAAACCCTAAACCCTAAACCCTCCTGTTCCCAGAGCCCCCACCTGCAGCTCAAGGTTTACAAGGCTCCACATCTGGATCAGGGGGCTGTGCACCTCACCCTACAGTGAATCTTCAAGTTAGACCCCTAAACCCTAATTTAACCCTAAGCCCTGAACCCAAAATTTCCCTAGCCCTGATCTCCAAAGCCTAAACCTTAAGCCCTGACACTCAGCTCGATTTCCGGCGGGACGCTCGCATGTAGCTTGCGCCTTTTGTCGCAAGCCTGCTGCGCCGTCGAGGCCCTTCAGTGGGTTGGGGCTTTGAGGGCCGAAGGGCTGAAGAGTTTGGGAGTTTGGGGGTTTAGGGCTTTGCACCTGCAGGGCCAAGAGGTTGGGGCCTGCCCCAACACCCCGCCCCGCCCCACGCCCCACCCCCCCCCACCCCACCCCCCCACCCTCCCACATCACAGGAGGGTTAAGGCTTATTGGCTTTGAGTTTGGGGCTTTCGAGGTTGTAGGGTTTTGGTAGCTGGGAGCTAAGCAAGAGTTGCAAGCTTCAAGGGGCATAGACCCGATTCCGAGCGGCGGCCAGGCAATGGGCTGCCAATCCATCCACCAGCCAAAGGACTCGCGAACTGATGGGTGGGAATGAGGGTTTTCTCGGTTTCGGTTTAGGGTTTAGGGTTTAGGGTTTAGGGTGTAGGGTTTAGGGTTTAGGGCTTAAGGTTTAGGGTTTTACGGTTTAGGATGTAGGGTTAAGGTCTAGGGTTTAGGGATTCACGGTTTAGGGTCTAGGTTCTGGAAAGTTCTGGGGGCTGTTCTGAAGGGCCCATGGGTCTGAAGGGCTTGGCGCCAGAGCCAGAGCCCGGAGGAGCTGGCGGCGGCGGCCGCGCAGGCTCTCTTGGGTTCAGGTGTTGAGGGGTTGGGTTTAGGGTTTAGGGTTTAGGGTTTAGGGTTTTGGGTTTTGGGTTTAGGGTTTAGGGTTTATGGTTCAGGTGTTGAGCAGCGGCTGATCGGGCTTTTCGGGGTTGGCAGGGTCTACAGTAAGGCTACCGAGCCGCTCCGTGGTCCAGGGAGCTTCGTGGTTTGGGGTCCCTCAGCCTTGAACCCTCAACCCGAAACCCTAAATCCCTAAACCCTAAACCCTAAACCCTAAACCCTAAACCCTAAACCCTAAACCCTAAACCCTAAACCCTAAACCCTAAACCCCAGAGATCCTGGGGGGCCCTGAAGCTTCCAGGCCGCCCGGAGCGGCGGCACGGCCCAGGGGGCCTTTGCCATGAAGGAGCCACACGGCCCCCACTTAGGGTTTGGGGTTTGGGGTTGAGGGTTTAGGGTTTAGGGTTTAGGGTTTAGGAGTTTCAGGCTTTCAGGGATTTCAGGATTGTCAGGGTTTTTTCAGGTTTCAGGGTGTTTAGGTTTTTCAGGTCTCTCAGGGCTTTCAGGGTTTTCAGGCCTTTTTGGGACTAGGAACCCGAGGCCCCAAGCCCCTTTTTCTTCTGGTTCTTGCTTGTTATTGTTGGGCTTTGAGGTTAGGGGTATGGGATCCTTGCAAGTTACGTCTTTTCTTGGAGCTTGTTGTGTTCAGAGCGTGCTCTAATCTAAAGCCGTAAGCCAGACCCTAAAGCCCCCAAAGCCCCTAAGGTCCTTTAAAGGTAAAGCCACCCAAAGCCCCCCAAAAACCCAAAACCCTAAAGCAAACTCTTGAGGAACTTTGGGAACCCCCAAAACCCAAAACCCAAAACCCAAAACCGCAAACCCCAAACCCCAAACCCCAAACCCCAAACCCTAAACCCTAAACTCTAAACCCTATTCAGTTAAGGCTGGCAAAGATGACGCAAGAGCTCCGCCACGAGGAGCTGCAGGCTGGCCATTGTTTTATTGCTGCGTGTTTGAGCCTTTGGGGGATTTCTACGGTTTAGGCTTTCTTTTTTGGGTACTTCGGGTTTATAGGGCTTTAGGGTTTCTAGGGTTTAGGCTTTGTTTTTGGGTACTTCGGGTTTTATAGGGCTTTAGGGTTTTCGGGATTTTCTGTTTGGGGGGTTGGGTGTTGGGTTTTAGGCTAAGGGCTTTTTAGAGTTCAGGCTTCAGAATCTGCGGGGAAGCGTTTTTGCTTTGGGGCGTCAAAATAGGTCTGAAGGTCCTTTTTGGAGCGTTTGGGTCTTCAAGGCCTTGATCTTTCTGGTTTCCGAGGGTTCTTCGGGTGTTTTGGAGTCTCAGGCAGTGTTTGGAGGTCAGGGCTTTAGGGGTTTAAGGGGCTTTAGGGGTTTTAGGGGCTTTAGGGGCTTCAGGGGTTTTAGGGAGGCGTTTGGCACGAGCACAGAGAGCACAGAGCGGACATAGTCCGAAATCTCGTGCCTGACCTTCATCTGGGTTATGCCCATTGACGTTCTCTAGTCTCTCGCTTCTTATCGATCCCAAAACAAAAGGCGTACGTAAGCCCAATGGCCGTATGTCCACCTCCACAGAGAAACCGCAGGTTGTTGCGAATCATCTATCCACTAACGTATGGAACCACATCCCTACTCCTCCCCTTCCTAGTACCTTACTATTTCCCCCGGCCCTTCTTGACCTTTCTCCTTTCGATGACCAAGACCTTCAGCGCGCATTGTCGCGCTTGCAACACCGCAAAGCCGCAGGGCCTGATGGTGTCCCAGCTGAGCTCTGGAAATTTGCCCCACGATCAGTACATGTAGCATGACTGCACTTCTACAAAGCCTTCAAGGAAGCTGCTTCTGCTGACAGTTGGAATTTCGCCGACGTAATAATGATTTTCAAGGGCAAAAAGAAAGATCCCACTCTTCCTGAAAGTTATCGTCCCATCTCGTTGATCAACACCGTCTATAAAATCTACGCTTCCATGATTCATTGTCGTTTAAAACCGGCAATTGACGACCGTATCTCCACAGTTCAATTCGGTTTTAGATCAGGCAGATCCACTTCAACCCCGTTGTTCATTATCAGACGACTCATAGAACTTCACGAACGTCACCAAGAAACTTTTACGCCCTTTTCCTTGACTGGGCGCAGGCCTTCGATTCCGTCACCCATGTCGCGATAGAAAATGCCTTGCTAAGAATCGGCGTTCACCCGGCAGCAATTCTCTCAATATACCAAGGTTGCCAATTTGCAGTAACAGATTCGAACACCCGATCCTCCCGCAAACAATTTTCCAGAGGTATACGACAAGGCTGCCCACTTTCGCCTTATTTATTCATCATTACCTTATCGGTGCTTTTCCAGGACACGAATGATACTTACAAAAGTGCTTTTGGCCCTCTCCCTGCGGTACTTCAGTCTGACTCCCCCCTTTGTGACATAGAATATGCAGATGACACTGTCCTACTCTCGCGTACTCAACAGGCGCTTCACCGACTCCTACATACCTTACAGTCCCGCGCTTTCAGAAGAGGCATGTCCTTAAATATTGAAAAATGCCATTTGCTTACCATCAACACCACACTTCCGATTTATCTACTCAGAAACTACCAACTCCCATGTACTTGCGATTTTTGTGTTGAGGCTCGTTATCCTAAACCGGACCCTTCCTTAAAAATCGAGCCAACTGATCACGCCTACTATCTCGGTGCGGTTCTAACCACTAACGCTTCTGCCACAAAGGATACCAACAAGCGATATGCCCAGGCATCGCAGGCGGCCAAGTCCTTGAAGGACTTCTTCCGCCACCCGTCAATCTCTGTTAATAGAAAACTATTGGTCCAAAACCAACTAGTGCTTGCTATTCTTCCTTATGGCTCGGAGTCACAGATGTGCTCCCAGGCTACCTCACCAAGCTCCATGAGCTCGCCTGCCAAGTATTACGACAGGTTTTTAACCTCAAATCGTCGTATTACCAAAATCCTATCACCTTCAGACCAGCAATGTTCCAACGAATACATTGCCGGCCTCCTCTATGAACACGCCCCAGCTATTCTTTCCCCCTCGCAGCGTATCATCTCCGCCAGAATTTCTTATCTCGGACACATATTGCGACATGCCGACACCATGGAACACCAGACTGTTTTCCAATCAACCCATGCCTATCGCAGATTACATAGACGCAGAGTAGGGCACCCTAGATTACATTGGCCAGAAATCACCATGACACAAGCGTACCAACGTTACCAAGCTAGACAATCTCCAAATCCAGTCCCTAAAGCGTATCACATTAATGACCCCCTTTACCAGCACCTTACCACGTCGGATATCGCGCAAGTACACTCACCACTCTTCGGCAATACGGATCTTTGGCGAAACCTGCATCCCATTGCACAAAGTCAATGGCGTCGCATAGAGTTTTTACGCTAACCCCAGCTGAAAGGGCTGCGGACGAGTAGTCAGACCTTTGACTTGCTCAGCGCTGTCGAGAGAGAAAGAGGGGTTTTAGGGGATTTTGCTTTCTTTGTCTGAGCAAATCTCCCAAAACCCAAAACCCAAAACCCAAAACCCTAAACCCTAAACCCTAAACCCTAAACCCTAAACCCTAAACCCTAAACCCTAAACCCCAAACCCTAAACCCTAAACCCTAAACCCCTCTGTGAAAAGCCCCAAGCCGAGAACATTTCCGGCCTGACAAGGGCCCAGTGGCAAAGATGACACTGGAGGGCCTGCGCGTCTGCGAGGAGTACTTGGATCCATTTGGCCTCAGCTGTTTTTTGCTTGGTGGGTTTAGGGTTTTGGGTTTAGGGTTTAGGGTTTAGGGTTTAGTTTAGGGTCCAGGGTTCAGGATTTAGGGTAGCGTCTTGCTTGATGTCGGCTTTGGCGTCCTCACACCAGAGCCCCTGTCGCTTGTCTTTTGGCAGGTGTCTTGTTTGTCATGTAATTGTGCATTGCTTGTCCTCGCCAAGCTATGGGAGAAGGAGAAAGCATTTCCAAACTCATCCCCTGATGTTCCCCTCTGAACTGCCGAAAATGCCCATTCTCATCAGCTGGGCCACCCTGACTGGAGATGCGGTATGTTGGTCAGGAGGCTTCAGCATGTAGGGGAATGTTTTGGAACCCAAGTTTCAGAGTCAAACCCCCCCAAGCCATTTTCATTTTCACCGCAAGCCCCCCACCCCCCCCAGCCCTTTTTGCACCGATGGAAGAGCCTGTGAGAAGTCCTACTCTGAGACTCAACCTACCAAAGTGTTCTAACCCAAAACCCCAAAACCCCAAAACCCCAAAACCCCCAAAACCCCAAAACCCCAAAATCCCAAAACCCCAAAACCCCAAAACCCCAAAACCCCAAAAAACCCCAAAACCCCAAAAACCCCAAAAACCCCAAAAACCCCAAACCCCAAAACCCCAACACCCCAAGGCACTGAAATCAAGGAACCTTTGAAGGTATTTCGGGAGCCCCAGAAGTTGCGGGGTGCCAATCCTTGTAAGGCCCCTGAGAGCTAAATCCCATAGTTGGGATCTTCCCCCTTATGCTAACAGCCTTTAATCGGGATTCTATTCGGGGTACTATCATCCCTATCAGGGACTGTTAGTATAAGGGCGAACACCCCAACCCCAAAGCTAAAACTACACATGCGCGCGGAAATTTCAGGCACGCCAAAGAGTGTGTGAAGCTGCTGGTGGACGCCATGTCCAGCGCCGCGAATCCGGACTTGGCTTCGGAAGCAGTGGCCTGGGTGCTCTAAGGCATTGGAGGGGGCAGCGCGGGGCCCAAGACCATAAAAACGAAACCCTCCGAAGCCCCTGAAGCCCCAAATCCTAAAGCCTTTCAAAACCTCTTAAGCCATAAGGGCCATAAAGCTACCCCCAGCCCTTCAGAATTCCACATTGCAAGGTTTCATTTTTGGAGTTGGAATGCAGGGTGGGGGGTGTGGGGGGGGTTTCGGGGGGTTTGGGGGCGGACTTAGATGGGGGCGTTTGTGCTTCAATCTCTGGTTGTAGGCTTCAAGCAACCTGCCTTGCTCCATCCCAGGCATGGGCTTTGAACAAGCGCCTTGGCTTCGTTGAGAGCAGCGTTCTCGTTTAACAACCTGACAGCCTTAAACTTAGGGGGGCTTTAGGGTGTACCAGGGGCTGTCATGGAACATGAGGTTACCTTATGTCACTTCTCTTAAGAACCCTACGAATCTACACTTTTGTTCAAGGTGTTCCAAGCAAAGTTATGCTAAGCTTTGTGAAAAATCTGAATCATTACAGCCAAGCCAGACCCCTAACCCAAACCCGGGTCCGAAAGCACTGGAAGCCCTGTTTTGGGAGGCGGCTAGGGTGGGCCGGTTCATGGGTAGTTCGGTTATAAGTATGTCAGCTGCAGGTAGAAGCTTATCGAGGGTATTCACAAGGCTCTCAGGCTCAACTTGTCGCTGGTTGGCGACCCCTTTGCGTTCGCTTCGACAGTTGTTGCCAGAGTCTTCAAACAAGAGACTTGGGATGTTCTCCCTTACAATACTAACAGTCCCTAAAAGGGATTCTAATAGAGGGTACTAGAATACCTACGCAGGACTGTTAGTACAAGGGGGAGCATCCCAACAAGGGACCCACGCAGGTTGTTTGAGCGCGGCTTCGGCAGTCGTTGGCAGATGGTGGCTGTTGAGCATGGATGCCAGCGAGAAAACTGCAAGTGAATTTCAGCCTGCAGTGTGAACCCCCACTCCCGGCAGCCCAGAAGAAGAAAGATGGAGCCCCCGCGAAGCCCTCCCCAACGCCCATGACACCCCCAAAAACCCTTTCGAGGCTGCTACACCGCTGCACCTCGGCCTCGACCTGGGCTTTTGCTGCAGGAGGGCTGGAGGCGCCACAGGTGGTGGTTAGGGGTGGATTTTGGGTTTAGGGTTTAGAGTTTAGGGTTTTAGAGAGGGGGCTTGAAGCGGGGGGGGGGGGTCGGGGTTGAGGGTTTGGACGGCAAAGAGGGGCTTCGAATGCAGAGTTGGGGGTTGAGGCGTCGAGGGCTTGAGGCTTATTTTAGGGTTTAGGCTCTTAGAGTTGGGTGGGTGGGGGGGGGGGTTGTCTTTCACTTTGAATCTTGTGTGCTTTGAATGCTGTCTGTAAAGATCTGCTGAGGCTGCTTTGTGAAGCAGACACGTGTGACCCAGTCTTGTGACCCTCATCCCCCGAAACCCTAACCCCTCAACCCCGCAACCGCGCAAGCCCCAAACCCTAACCACTCGGAAGCCCTTGTCACGGTGCAGCGCGACATTCCCATGTTTTGCTGCAGCAGGGGTGTGTTTCTTTTGGATTTCGGGCTTACGCGTGTGGTCAGCTACTTGTTGATCTGTTGATCTTGCACAGGAGCTAGTATCCGTTCGGCAGCGGTCCTTGAGGGTAGCTTGCGTTCAATGCCTGTATCACAAGTTGGGAATTTACGAAAAAACACGGCACCCTAATATAGAGTAAGATTCCCTCATAAGAAGGACCCCCAATAAGGTACCATTTATTGCGTAACCCCTCAGTTAGAATTTGCACAAGGCTGTGCGGCGATGCCTGACCTTTCAGAACAGCACGGAGGACACCGGAATGACTTAATCAAGGGGGTTTAGGGTTTAGGGTTTAGGGGCTGAGGGTTTAGGGTTTAGGGGTTGAGGGGGATGAAGACTCGTACCCTTCAAAGGTTCCCCTTAATTTACTCCTATTGTGGCCCTTACATTCACTTAGGGATCCTTAGAAGGGACCCCAAAACCCAAAGGCACAACCTTCAGGGTCCAAGGTAGAACCCCTGGATTCTTTCGGGTGTCAAAGCTCAGCCTTGTGTGCTTGGTAGCCCAGTCGTGCCCGTTTCCCTTTTTTTTGGTTCAAGGTTCCCTTTTAAGGTAGCCAACGGGGGCTACCAAGTACCAAGACTCCGTATACGGAACGCGCAAAGCTTTGCCTGCCATGCAGAGAACCAGTCGGGAAACGTTTTTGATGCCCCTCTCGAGCCGAATCACTCGGCCCCTTCATGCCCAGTGATGCTAACTTCCTCAGTTCATCTGCTGGTTGACAGCCAACGCAGACGACCATGGGCAGGGGGTGTAGAAAGGGTATTGTCTTGATCCTGTTGCATGTGCTACCGAACTTTCCATTCTGTACCCATGCTACTCAAATTTCATTCGCTGCTCCCAAAGGGCTTTGGGGAATCAAGCAAGCGAGAATCCAGAGCTTCTCACCTCCTTTAGCAGCTTCAATGCAGCTTTCGACAAAATTAGCTAGGCAGGCAGTCTTGGAGGCGTAGTCGAAAGGAATGGTTTGTTGGGGGTTTACGAAAATAGGGGACCCCCCAAAATAGATCGCCAAGCATCCCCTTCATCATGATGGCAAGAGGCGAAGACAGCTGGAGGCAATACACGTCCTAAGCGAAACAAGCAAGTGGCAGCACGTGCCCTCGGCCAAATGCAGGTAATGAGGCAAAGGGCGAAAGGACACTCGAAGCAGCAGAACAATGACATGCCAGCTTCCTGCGTCTCAAGGAGAAAGATGAATTTAGCCCGCCCTTTGGAAATTAGCCAAAATGGCCAGATTTTCCGAGGCGTTTTCTATAAACTCCATCTGAGAGATCCCTGGCCCAGAGAAGACCCTGTCCCTGTGGAGAATGCCTTACCAGCTTCCGCTCAGTTGACAGAGGGCCCTGAGTCATTTTTGTCCACAAATCTGCAGACTTAGCCTACCCAGCCTAAGACCCAAGGCTCCAATTTCCCGGCTGGGCTATTATGCCCTACAAACCCCTTTGAAAGAAATCGCCCTTGTATAGGTTTAAAAGCCCATCCCGGGGTGCAGAGCCCTCCAGGACCTGCAGTGCTATGCTTGGCTCGCCCGCGCGATGGGCGGCTGCAGTGGACTGCTGACATTCCTGGAGCAGGCTGGGAAGAAAGATGCCAGGGTGTTGGGTTTCAGGGACTCTCGCGGTTTTTCGGAGTTTTCTGGTTTGCTTGCTGGTTTTTCACGCTTGTGGCTGAGGTCTTCGGGTCAGTGTGTAGGGCTCACGCCCTTGAATGTTTGGGACCCCTGCAGTTTGGCCGCCTTGGGGGCCTCGAGTGTGCGAGCTATCTGCACGCCTTTGTCGGTTCCAGCAGACTCTCAACTTAAACCCCACAAACGCGCAAACCCTCAAACCCCCCAAACTCTCAGACCCTCAGCCTTACTTATATAGACCACTCGGAGGCTCATGATACTTATTATTAACCAAAAAAAACTGTACTTATAACGACATTAGGGCACACGGGCTTATAAGTGGGTTATAAGAAGAAGTACCATGAACCTCCAAGCAGAAGCCAACCTGAAGAGGTAACTTCTACTGCGGAACCTCAGCGACGAACGAAAACGTGCGGAAAAGACCGGAAACTCTGACCTCCCCTGCTTCACCTGATCTGCCTGGGCAGCAGGGTTTCTTCCACGTGGGGTCTAGCCGGTTTTTTTTACGTGTGGGGTCTAGGATGGGAGGCTTGGGGCTTCGGGGCGTGGGGTTGGGCACGTATTTGACCTTAAGCCAAAGGGCCCTTTGAGCCTTGAACCCCTTGGCACGACCAGAGGCCCCTCAGTTCTTTGTGGCACGTCTTGCCACCTGGCCTGGCAAAAGTGGGTTTTGGCGTTGGGGATTGAGACCAGTCCTCGAGGTGGTAAGCTTGCTTTGGAATGCTTTGGAAAGTTTGCTGGGGTTGAGTTGAGGCAGTTGGTGTTTTTCCGTTGAGGCAGACGGGTGTGACGCCCGCTAAGGGATATCTCTTTTGGATTCGCCGGTGCTGCTGTTTCGGCCTATGCTCATTCCAGGTTCAGCCATTGACTTACATTCTCCAGGCTCAAAAGTGTACAATCAGCCGCCGCCTTGCGCTGGCTTGAAAACACCGGGCGAGTGCCCAAATGCCAAGAACCGAAGCCCTGGGCCAGAAAGCTGAGGTTTGAAACCTTAAACCCTAAACCTTAAACAGACCAACCCGAAGCCTCAAACCAGAAAGCCTTGAACCCTAAACTCAAAGCTCCTGAACCATCGACGTGCCAGGATGTGTGTGTTTCGGGTCTAAACTCATGATGTCATGAGCACGTGTCACATTGTGAGTGTAACGTTTAGGCATATTTGGTGAGCGGTGCTTGCAGCTGTGTGTTAAGGATGGCAATCGAGTTGTTAAGTCAAGGAAGCTTTCGCGCGACTCGTAAGCACAAAATGACTCGAAGAGATTCGGACTTTAGTGATCGATGCACATTGCATGTTTTTGCTCTTCCCGTTCTTGAACCTAAGCTTACTGTTGGTTAGTCGGGAATGAGGGAATGAGGGTACCCTATATCCCCCTATAATGTACCCTTTAAGGGATTATGTAGGGTACCTCATTCCCCATTCCCTACTAACCCACAGTAGGTAAGTCGGGCAGCCACACGAAGCCTCCAAACACCCTCCGAGATCTGGGTGTTGCACGATGAGCGCTGCTGGCGGGACCAGCACGGTGAAGAGACGCCGGAGGTGCTCCTGGGTTTGAGCGCTGTGCACCCTAAACCCTAAACACTAAACCCTGAAACATCTTGTGAAACTACACCTAATTCAGTCCCGGTAATTAACAGCCGAGGTCTTATCTCCTCTAGTTCTTTGACTTTTCTGCAAAGCCGGGTACACGTTTTCACGGCCACGCCCTGTGCGCCCCCCCACGGTGCAACGAGCTTCTAAGCCGGCGCGGGCCGCCAGCCTTCACGCGCCTGAGCCCCAAACCTCAGACCCGACACCCCAGACCCTAAACTTCCTAAACCCCAAGCCGCAAACCCTCAAGCCCTCAAATCCCAGGTTTAGGGTTTAGGGTGGTTTAGGGTTTAGGGTTAATTAAGCCTCTCGAACACCCCGGCGGGAGGCGACGGAGCTCCTCCGAGTGGCGGCCCGCCACCTGCTCAGCGCCTGCCAGTCCGGCGACGAGGCCACAGGGTTTGGGGTGTTTAGGGTTAGGGTTCAGGGTTCAGGGTTCAGGGTTCAGGGTTCAGGGTTCAGGGTTTAGGGTTTAGGGTTTAGGGTTTAGGGTTTAGGGTTTAGGGTTTCAGGGAGTCTCAGGATGGTTTAGTGGGGCCCTTTGGATTTAGGAAATGTGGGGATTCTTGGGGTTTTCGTGGGGTTCTTGGGGTTTTGATGGGATTCTTGGGGTTCTTGGGGTTCTTTCAGTTCTTGGGAATCTTGGGGGTCTTGGCGCTCTTGGGGTTGTTGGGGTTCTTGGGGTTCTTGGGATTCTCGGGTGGATTTCTAGGGCTTAGAGTGAGTGCTTGGGGCTTTGGTTCTCTTTTGGAGCTGTTTAGGGTTCAGGGTTATGGAGGTTATGTTTTGGGCGGGCGATGTTACGGGTTAGAGACCCCCCAAAAGCCCCTAAGCCCTAAGCCCTAGCCCTGAGCCCTAAACCCTTAAGCCCTAAGCCCTAAGCCCTAAACCACCCAATGAAAGCCACACAGGATGTCATCCACGCCGGAGTGGCCCTGCTGGAAGACATGACGTCGCACCAGCACAACATCGCCTTCCGCCTGCTTGGCCGTTTGGCCCAAGGGGTTTAGGGCTCTAAGGGTTGGGAATTCCTGTGTTGGGGGTATAGTGGCAGCTTTTTGGGTAGCTAGGCGTTCAAGGTAGGGCTCTAAGGGTTGGGAACTCTAGACTTCAGGGTGTAGGGAAAGGGCCCTAAGGGTTTGGAAGTTTATATCGGGGCTGAGGGCTTTGGCTCTAAGGGGGGAGGTGTGTGTGGGCGTAGATATGATTTGGCGAGTGAGTTTAGGGCTCGAAGCCCTCAGCCCAGACACCAAAACCCCGCGACAAGGGTTTTGCACTTATAAACCAAGAGCCCTAAACCAAGCCCCTGAACCCCCCCACAGCTGCAAATGGGGCTGTTGCCGAGGTTTCCCCCGTCTACTCCCTAGCCCCCTTCGCCGCCCGAGGAGATGGGGGCGGCCCGATCTTCACGCAGATTCTCCAGGCCCCATCTTTGTTCTTCGTGTTGAAATTGGGTTCGGGGTTAAGGGTTTGGGGTTTTAAGGCGGTAGGGATGAGGTTTTGCATTTTGTGTTTCGGGGCTTCGGGTTGTTTTTGGCTATCTTTGGGTTCTGGTCTTCGGTTGTTTCTTGGGGGTTCGGGTCTTTTGGGCACCCCGACTAGCTGCTTAGGGTTCCGTTGCCCCTTGTCTTCGCGCTTCTCTTACGTACTCAGCAAGACACCCCAGTAGCTCTTAGCAAGTGTGCATCTTGTTCTGTTTTCTCAGAGGACCTTTGTGTGCTTAAGGCTTAAGGCTTGGGGGAGTGTTCGAGGTTGGGGCGCATGTGAGCGGCTCTAAACCTAAAGGCTCCCTAAACACTGTTGCAACCTCGTTGGGCCCGGGCGTGTGTTTAGGGTTTAGGGTTTAGGGTTTAGGGTTTCGGGTTTAGGGTTTCGGGTTTCGGGTTTCGGGTTTAGGGCCAGTTTAGGGTTTCGGGTTTAGGGTTTTTCATGTGGAGAGGTTTGGGAAGCCTGCTTGCTAGCCATGGGGGCTGGTACAGGGTCAGGTGTTAAAACAAGGGTCCAGGATCCAAACACTTACTGTTGGTTAATATGAAATGGGGGAATGAGTTCCCCTATATAGTCTTTTAAAGGATATGTATATATATATATACATACATATTATTTATTTAATATATATTATATCTAGCATATTTATTTATAGGGCCCTAATTCCCTCATTCCATGCTAACCAACAGTAAGAAAAGGGCCATATGGAGTTGCTCAATGTTGCTGCTATGCAGGGTTCTTGCCCAGTCTTGTCAGACGAGGGCGCTGCGGTAGTGTTCGGTAGCTGCATAGAGCGAACTGTGGCGAAAGATGGCAACATCTCTGAGAAGATTCAGTCCGAACCCGCCCCTCCAGCTGCTTTTGAACCTCAAGCACCCCCCCCCCCCCCCCCCCCCCAGTCTCTGAAAGACCTTGATCCTCCAAACGCTTTCGCTGCCCTTAAACCCTTAAGCCTTTAAATCGCCCGAAGCCTTAAACCCGAAAGCTCTGGAGCCCCCTAACCCTTAAACATTAAGCCCCAGACCCCTAAACTAAAGCCGAAGCCCTCGAGCCCTTAAGCCCCAGACCACCCAGGTCTTCCTGCGCCGGCAGACAACTCGGGCAAAGGAGGGGGGGAGTCTGTGGGAGGTGTCTTGGGATGTTCCCCTTGTGCTAACAGTCCTTTTTTGGGATTGTAGTACCCCCTACTATGATCCCAATTAAGGACTGTTAGTATAAGGGAGAACTAAGAGGTGTCCATAAAGGCTGCAGGAGAGGCATGTCAGAGCCGTTGAAACTTCAACCCAACTGCAACAAACCTCCCAATAGATCCTTGCGAGCCCTCATGAGAACCCGACCAAACCCCTGTCAACACTGAGCACCCTTTAAACCTGAATCCTAAAGCCCTCATGCAAACCTTATAAATCCTGAATCCTACCCTAAACCCTAAACCCAAAACCCTAAACCCTGAACCTGAAACCTTAAACCCTAAACCCTATACCCTAATCCCTAAACCCTAAAGCCCTCATAGAACCTGAAAAAAAAACCGCTGCCTGCCTATCAGGAGACGGCCGAGCGCTGCGCCCGCGCTTTGGGCGCCCTTTGCCGGGTCGGAAGGCTCCTGTAATGACCAGAATCAGTGGGGTTTAGGGTGCTGCAGGGCTTTAAGCTGCACAGGGCTTAAAGTTCCGGGGGCTTCTTGGGTTTAGGGGTTGAGGGTTTACAGGCCTTAAGGATTCTACGTGGCTTCGGGTGCAGGATAGGGTTTAAGGCCTCGAGAGTCAAAAGATGTTCGGATTATCGCCCGTGCGACTTGGCTCTTTCATGCTTTAAAAATAGTCAAAATTAATGAATCGCAATACTAAACCCTAAATCCCAAGCCTTAAACCCCAAACCCAAAACCCTAAACCCATCTACCCCAACGCCCTGAACCCTCAAAGAATCCTTGACGCAGAGTCCTAAACCGCAAGTCCTCCCCAGCCCTCCCCTCGGCCCAGTGCCCCAAAGCCTTGAAGGTCTCAGGCTTAGGGTGGTGTTTGGTGGTTTTGCCCCTAATGGGGGTTGGGGGCTTCAGGTGCAACGCGAAGGAGCTCCTGCTTTCTCAAGGACCGTCCGGGTTTTTCCCCGAACCCCGATCCTGAGCCCTACGCCCTCCTAAGCCTCAGCTGTCTCCAACAGACAACCCCGTCTCCTTCAACTGAACGCCTTACTGGTTCTCAAGGGAATGACAGAAGGTACCCCACCTAGAACCCCTTAAAGGGGTATACAGGGGCTGTAAGGCACCGAGTTCCCCACACGCCTGCGAGGAACTAGTAAAACAGAGTGTCTTCGGTAAAGCACAGTATCTTCGTAAGACACATCATTAGAGCTTAGGGTTCAGGGCTTAGGGTGTAGGACTTTGGGTTAGGGTTTAAGGCGAAGCCTAAGCCCTGATCCCAATTCCCATTGACCCGAAACCCTGTGGGTTGCAACTGCTTCTTCTGCTCAGTGGGGCCTGAAGAATCTCTTATAGAGTGTCATGTAGGGGGATATAGGTCCCCAATTCCCAAACTGCTTACGAAGGACTAGCAAATAAACCCCAATTTCGCCCCAAGCCAAGCCAACTTCTGCGTGACGAACCGGCGTTCATTTTTTTTGAAGCCTGATCGACCTGCAGTTTCTTCCCACACCCTGCCACTGAATGGCACCTGTTATTTCTCGAAACCTGTTTGACCTAAAGTTCTTCCCAAACCCAGGCAACTTATCCATGACAGATGAGACACGCGAGGCCTGGACGACCCACAACTTCTTCCCACTCCAACCCCACGTCTCCGCAACAAAATGGGTGCTTCTTCGCTTTCTCTCAAATATATCTGCACTCAACTTCTCCGCAGCAAAAAAGGCACACTGTTCCTTCTTCGGAAGCCTTGTTCAGCTGTGCTTTCTCTCCTGAGCCGAACCAACTTCTCCTTTGCAAAGTGGCTCTAGTGACTCTAGTTGTCCTACACAGCTTACCACTGTTCTTCTTTGCATTTTCGGTTCAACCTTTCTCTTACAAGTAGCCGACGTGGGCGGCCCCGAAGCCAAACGGGCTTGCAAGATTCTTGGTTTGGGGCGAATGCGCGGCGAGTGGACTCTTTGAGATAGTGATAAGCGTCTGCGCGCGGGATGACAAGGGACCTTTGGGTGTGGCAGGGGGGCGGGGAGGGGCGGGCCGGGAGCCGGGGGGAGATTCATGCTGCTGTGCCAGAACTGCTTGGACTTGAGATGCTGAACCCCAAAGTCTAAACCCCTAAACCCCCAAACCCCAAACCCCAAACCCCAAACCCCAAACCCCAAACCCCAAACCCCAAACCCTAAACCCTGAACCCTGAACCCAACCCCCCTGCGAAGACAGGAGCCGCGGACGCCTTGAAGGCAGCATGCATGGCAGGCCCGGGTCGCTTCTGTTAGCCCTGAAGACGCTTTGCCTGCTGCTTAAGGGGTATAAGCAGGGACCCTTAATCTTATTCCCCTAAATAACCCTAAGGTCCCTTATAAGGGTCCCTCCCTTAGTCCCTTGAGCTACTGTATTGCTGGCTTAGTATTTCGTTGTTGTGCATTTGGGAGTTGGGTACCTTATATCCCCTCTGTAGCCCTTTCAGAGGATTAGTATGGGGTGCCGAGTTTTCTACTTCCCTTCTGAGGACCAGGAATTTTGCATCTACACAGCTGGTTCGGTTCAACGTAACAGTACTGTGACCATTATGACTACGGCCTGTGAGGCCAAGAGCTATGGGTTGACGGACCCCCGGAGTCTGCTTTGCTTCCTTCAGGATGCGGACGTCCGCCTCGTTCGCCTTGAGTATCTCATCGAACTTCTTGAATCAGGGAGAACCTTTCCCCGACGCCAGGAGGCCGAGAACGAGACGACCGCCTCAGGAGCCCCAGCCCTCGTTGACGCCAAGGAACTGAACGAAGTCAGGATCAACGACGAGTCGGGCCATTTGTCCACGATGATCCAGCACCCAACGCCGAGACCGGTCACCGTTCGGCTTGTGTCAGTGAGCCACGTCTGGGAGAGCATGCAGCATCCGGATCCCTGGAGGTTCGCTTGCGGGAAGGGGTCAGGAGGGGGCGTCTCCCAAGGAATAGCTTAGCATGCTCGCCCCTCCTGACTAGCAAAATTCACCAAGCATGTGGGGATGATGCCCTGTCCAAGCTCAACAGGTTTCAGCTCGACGCCGTTGTCAAGCAATACCGTCCACGAGCACTGGGTAGCTTAGTGTGGATCTTCTTCGACTTTGTCTCCCTGCACCAGTACATCAGAGATGAAGATCAGGCGAGCCTCTTCAAGCAGGCGCTCGACAATATGCATCTGCTTTATGCGCACGAGGCCATCGAAGTGTATCGGATAACGCTGCTTACTCCGCAGAGCGTTCGTGATGAGTGTCTTGCAGCCAACCGCTGCAGCTGGAGGATCCCAGTCTACTGGGAAGAGGGAGGCCAAGTGATGCAAGTGCCTATCTGGAAGCTGAAGTTGAACCCCACACCTTACGAGGAAAGAGGCTGGTGTCAGACAGAGGCTCAGTGGGCAGCCCTCAGGGCTTCACTTAAGGATGGGAATGCAGTGCCCCTTCCCCCTGACATGTTCCGGGCACAAATGACGCAGCTTCAGTTCACGCATCGGGACGATGCCGGCAAGGTTTTCGAGCTTCAGGAGAAGATCTTCAAGGAGAAGACGGCTTCCACAACAAGGCTTCTTGTAGAGGACCTGGATGATGCGAAGCTTGCAACTTTGGTTGCGGCCCTGCCTTTCTACAGCAAGCTGGAAGAGCTAGTTGTAAATGCAAGCTCGAAGCATGCTTGGAAAGTAGCTCTCGGTGTAGTTGAGTCGGGTGCTTCCGACATCCAGATCGAGTGTGGCAATCTGCGCGACGAGGATGCCGTCGCTTTGGCCGCAGGCTTGTCAAGGGAGAGCTGCGGACATTTGGAGTGGTTGCAGATCAATTGCACTGCCGTTGGGGAGTTGGGCAGGAACTCCCTCCAGCAAATGCGGGATCAGAGCAAAAATGGTTCTAGAGGCTCGGTTGACATCGTGATCGAAGTCTCAGCTAACAGCTGTAACTGCATCGGGCAGGAAGTTGAACGGCAACCGTGCACAACGTTGCACATCCTGATCGCAAAGCGTAAAGGCGCCGGACCGCAGCTTCCCAGCGGCCTACAGACCTTGACCCTCGGCAGCAGATTCAACCAGAGCTTGCAGGGACGGCAGCTTCCCAGCAGCCTACAGACCTTGACCTTCGGCGACGAATTCAACCAGAGCTTGGAGGGACGGCAGCTTCCCAGCGGCCTACAGACCTTGACCTTCGGCTTTGACTTCAACCAGAGCGTGGAGGGACTGCGGTTTCCCAGCGGCCTACAGACCTTGACCTTCGGCTTTGGCTTCAACCAGAGCTTGGAGGGACTGCAGCTTCCCAGCGGCCTACAGACCTTGACATTCGGCTGCAGATTCAACCAGAGCTTGGAGGGACTGCGGCTTCCCAGCGGCCTACAGACCTTGACCTTCGGCTTTGACTTCAACCAGAGCTTGGAGGGACTGCAGCTTCCCAGCGGCCTACAGACCTTGACCTTCGGCTATGACTTCAACCAGAGCGTGGAGGGACTGCGGTTTCCCAGCGGCCTACAGACCTTGACCTTCGGCTTTGGCTTCAACCAGAGCTTGGAGGGACTGCAGCTTCCCAGCGGCCTACAGACCTTGACATTCGGCAGCAGATTCAACCGGAGCTTGGAGGGACGGCACCTTCCCAGCGGCCTACAGACCTTGACCTTCGGCTTTGACTTCAACCAGAGCTTGGAGGGACTGCAGCTTCCCAGCGGCCTACAGACCTTGACCTTCGGCTTTGATTTCAACGAGAGCTTGGAGAGACTGCAGCTTCCCAGCGGCCTGCGAACCTTGACATTCGGCAGCAGATTCAATCAGAGCTTGGAGGGACTGCGGCTTCCCGGCGGCCTACAGACCTTGACCTTCGGCTTTGACTTCAACCAGAGCTTGGGGGGACTGCAGCTTCCCAGCGGCCTACAGACTTTGACCTTCGGCTTTGATGTCAACCAGAGCTTGGAGGGACTGCAGCTTCCCAGCGGCCTACAGACCTTGACCTTCGGCTTTGACTTCAACCAGAGCTTGGAGGGACTGCAGCTTCCCAGCGGGCTACAAACCTTGACCTTCATTTGTGGTTTCAAGCAGGGCTTGGAGGGACTGCAGCTTCCCAGCGGCCTACAGACCTTGACCTTCGGCAGCCGATTCAACCAGAGCTTGGAGGGACTGCAGCTTCCCAGCGGCCTACAGACCTTGATTTTCGGCTTTGACTTCAACCAGAGCTTGCAGGGACTGCAGCTTCCCAGCGGTCTACAGACCATGACCTTTGGCGAGTTTTTCAACCAGAGCTTGGAGGGACTGCAGCTTCCCAGCGGCGTAAAGACTTTGACCTTCGGCCACCGATTCAACCAGAGCTTGGAGGGACTGGAGCTTCCCAGCCGCCTACAGACGTTGACCTTCGGCAGCCGATTCAACCAGAGCTTGGAGGGACTGCAGCTTCCCAGCGGCCTACAGACCTTGACCTTCGGCTTTGGCTTCAACCAGAGCTTGGAGGGACTGCAGCTTCCCAGCGGCCTACAGACCTTGACATTCGGCAGCAGTTTCAACCAGAGCTTGGAGGGACTGCGGCTTCCCAGCGGCCTAAAGACCTTGACCTTCGGCCGCCGATTCAACCGGAGCTTGGAGGGACTGGAGCTTCCCAGCGGCCTACAGACCTTGACCTTCGGCTTTGGCTTCAACCAGAGCTTGGAGGGACTGCAGCTTCCCAGCGGCCTACAGACCTTGACCTTCGGCAGCCGATTCAACCAGAGCTTGGAGGGACTTGCAGCTTCCCAGCGGCCTACAGACCTTGACCTTCGGCTTTGACTTCAACCAGAGCTTGGAGGGACTTGCAGCTTCCCGGCGGCCTACAGACCTTGACATTCGGCAGCAGTTTCAACCAGAGCTTGGAGGGACTGCAGCTTCCCAGCGGCCTACAGACCTTGACATTCGGCAGCCGACTCAACCAGAGCTTGGAGGGACTTGCAGGTTCCCAGCGGCCTACAGACCTTGACCTTCGGCTTTGGCTTCAACCAGAGCTTGGAGGGACTGCAGCTTCCCAGCGGCCTACACACCTTGACATTCGGCAGCAGTTTCAACCAGAGCTTGGAGGGACTTGCAGCTTCCCAGAGGCCTACAGACCTTGACCTTCGGCTTTGATTTCATCCAGGGCTTGGATGACTTTTGGGGAGTTTTTCAAGCTTGGAGGGACGGACTGAAGACCTTGACCTTCGCCTTTGACCTTCGGCCAACAATTCAACCAGAGCTTGGAGGAGCGTTGGACACAAAAGCATGATTGAGCACTGCAGGGACCTCCTTGGATGGAATGTCTCATATTTTTCTGACCCATTTGCTCATCTGGGCATGCTGCTTGCCCGGCCCAAGCGCGGCACGAGCTCCCCAAAGTATCACGCCGGGAAGCCGGATCGATGGATCGATGGGCTGCACACCGCGACCTGAGAACTTCGCTGTAGGCGATCTTAATCTTCTTTGTCGAATCCAAACCCTAAACCCTAAACCCTAAACCCTAAACCGTGCCAGGAGATCCGAGGTTTCAACAGTGGGTTTCAACACTGAGAGCTGAGGAAATCCCTGCAGCTCCTTCGCGAGTTTTGGTTTGGCTCTTTCAGATCCCATCGTCCCAAGCTCCGGGCTTAGACCCTCACTAAACCGCAAAGTTCCGAGGCCCCTGAACTGCTGACCCCCGAACCCTTAAATGCGGAGCCTTGAAAACCCGACACACACACACAGACATTCTCCGGGACACACACACACACACACACATTCTCCGGATCCACCCTCCTCCCCTAAAGAAAGTCCTGCCGAGCCTAAGTGCCCCTGCCCTGAAGGTGGCGCGGCTGGGGAGGAAGCAGCGTCGGCCCTGGTGTCGCTGTTAAGCCTGCAGGACCACGAGGTTTAAGGTTTAGGCCCCATGGGGTTTTGGGATTTTTTGCTATGGGTGCTGGGATTCAGCCTAGGATCTGGGGTTCAGGGTGTCGGGTGTGATCGCGATGGTGGAAGTTCAGTCTTGACGTGATGAGGAAACTTGCAGGAGGGGTTCAGGGTTTAGGTTTGGGGTTTAGGGTTTCGGCGGGGCAAAATCGTTGATGTCGAGGGGGTCGTTGGAGTTCGGTCTTTGAGGCATTTTTGGCCTTCTGGGTTCAGCATTTTGGGTAGTTTTCGCAAGAATGGTCCCCTTCTTCGGTACCCCATATGGGGATTTCCCGAAAACAGGGGATGTATACATATATGGTTCAGCGTCGGGCGTTCCCGGCCCCCCCCCCCCCCCCCCCCCCCCCCCCCCCCCCCCCACCCACCCCCCCCATGGACCTCCCCACCCCCCCCCCCCCCCCCCCACCCCCCCCCCCTCCCCCCCCCCCCCCCCCCCCCCCCCCCCCCCCCCCCCCCCCCCCCCCCCCCCCCCCCCCCCCCCCCAAAGTTATTCTACGGTCCCTAACCCTAAACCCTAAACCCTAAACCCTAACCCTACACCCTAAACCCTAAACCTAAACCGAACCTAAACCCTAAAACCCTAACCCTAAACCCACCCTAACCCTACCCCTAAACCTAAACCCTAAAACCTAACCCCTAACCCCTAAACCCTAAAACCCAAACCCAAAAACTTAAACCCTAAAACCCCACCCTAAACCCTAAACACTAAACCTAAAAACCCTAAACCCTAAACCCTAAACCCTAAACCCTAAACCCTAAACCTAAACCTAACCCTAAACCCTAAACCTAACCCTAAACCCTAAACCTAAACCCTAAACCCTAAAACCCTAAAACCCTAAACCCTAAAACCCTAAAACCTAAACCTAAACCCTAACCCTAAACCTCTAAACCTAAACCTAAACCCTAAACCCTAAAAACCCTAAACCCTTAAACCCATAAACCCTAACCTAAAAACCAACCCCCACACAACAGGGGGGGGGGCTATCATTTTAGTACCCATCCGCGGGGGAAAACCTAAACCCTAAAACCCACCTAAACCCTAAAAACTAAAAACCTAAACCCTAAAACCCTAAAACCCTAAAACCCTAAAACCCTAAAACCCTTAAACCCTAAAACCCTAAAACCCTAAACCCTAAACCCTAAAACCTAAAACCTAAACCAACCCCCAACCAACACCACAGGGGGGTGGGGGGGGGTATCATCGGGGGGGGGGGGGGGGGGGTAGCCCGCCGGGGCTGAACCATATATATATATATATATATATGTATATGCTACCCCCCCCCCCATGCGCCCACGCTTCAGCATGGTTTCCAGATAAAAAGCGCTACGTTCCCTCGTGCGCGGTGGTTTTTAAAGGGGGGAGGGACTCCCATAAAAACTCCAGCAGAAGTGACCTGAACAATTTGCTCGAGATTGTGGATTGCATG
Source organism: Symbiodinium natans (assembly GCA_905221605.1). Lineage (NCBI taxonomy): Eukaryota > Dinophyceae > Suessiales > Symbiodiniaceae > Symbiodinium > Symbiodinium natans. The sequence goes on from CAJNDS010002109.1 coordinate 87,160, forward strand.
CTATGAATTTAAATCGAAATCCTCTGCATGTGAATAGCGTTCCTATCAAATTTAATGGGGTTCATAGGATTCATTTTGTTTTAGTAGGAATCTTATTAAAATGAAAAGGAAACCCTTTAACATGAATGAGAACCCTTAAATGAATTCTATGGGAACCCTATTCAAATGGCAGAATCCTATTAAAATTTGAGAGGAATCATGTTACATTTGGTAGGAGCCTTATTAAAATAATTAGGCAAACTATGAAAATTTATTGGAATCTTATAAACAGAAAAATAGGAATCCTTTATTTAAATCCATAGGAACCCTTATTGATCGGACTGTATAAAAAGTTAATAGGAAGCCTCTTAACATGAATAGGAACCCGATCAGAGCCTTATTCAAATAATTAGGAACCCCATGAAACTTTATTGGTTGGCTTCCTATGAAAATAAGTATGAATCTTTCATTGAATTCATAGGAATCCTATCAAAGTGTTTTCGGATAACAGCTAATAGGAAGCCTATTTGAATGAACCTTGACAAATCAAAAAGAACGCAGTGGTAATTCATAGGAATCTTACTAAAATGAGAAGGATTCTTACTAAGATTAATAGAAACTAATAGGGCTCCTATGAACAAAATAAGATTCCTTTAAACAAGAATTTAATAGGAATTCTACTAAATGAATATGAGCCTAAACCAATACGAATCCCTTGCAAATGAATGAGATCCCTATTAAAATTAATACGAATCCCATTAACATGAATAAGAATCTTATTGCAAAAGTAGGAGCCTTATTAGAATAATTAGGAACCCTATGAAACTTTATTGGAATCCTATAGACATAAATAGGAATCCTCTATTGAAGTCATAGGAATCCTGCCAATACTTTTCGGAACCGATAAAAGTTAATAGGAAGCCTATCAAAATGAATAGGAACCCTTTCCAAATTGAAAAGAACCGGTTATAATTCATAGGAATCCTGTTAAAATGAGAAGGAATCTTACTAAAATGAATAGGAACCAATAGGACTCCTGTAAAAAAAATTGTGAATCCGCTTAAAAGATTGTTTTTTTTGGGACAGTATAGCGTTTTTTGCAGTCCCAGGCCTCCAAAGTGCTGTACTGTCCAAAAAAAAACAGTCATTTTAAAGCAAAAAGTGCAAAAATGCTGTACTGTCCCAAAAAATCCACAAAAACCAAAGTTTGGAGACCTCCAGGCCCTGGAGACGCCCAAGTTCTCCAAACTTTGTTTATTTTTCGTTTTTTTGGGACAGTACAGCATTTTTGCTCGTTTTAGCTTAAAAACATCGGTTTTTTGGGACAGTGCAGCATTTTTGCAGTCCCAGGCCTCCAAACTGCTGTACTGTCCCGCAAAAAGTGCAAAAATGCTGTACTGTCCCAAAAAAAAATAAAAACTAGAAGAGGGATGGCCCGAAAGCATCGATCTGCCGTGCGTTGACTCCATGCACTTGACTCTTTGCAGTCGAACTGTATGCACTTGCAGAAGTGTATGCACTTACATGGTTGCATATTCACTTGTATACTGCACTTGTATACTGCGCGTGCTATGCACTGGAACTGCATAGCATTCAAGCGGCTTCTGCTCTTGAAGTCCACCAACAGCTCTACCGGCTTGGTCCAGCCGGGCAGGGACTTCCGTATGTGCCCCATTGGCGCAGGCCGCTTGAAGGCACGAACGTGCTGCGCGTACCAACCGAACAGCGTCTGGGGCTCCGACGTCCCCCAATCATAGAAGCTACCCTGCTCGATCAGGGTATCCGGTCGATGAGCATCGAAGTGGTCGTAATTTTCAAACTCGATGCTGCCCGCAAAAACGATGACGCCGAGCACTTGCGCCTTCAACGAAGTGGGGACCATCGCGATGTCCACCATGGCGCCCTGCGTGGAGCCGCTGCCCAGAGTCTCGATGAGGAACAGCTGCTCGCCCGCAGAGAAGCAGCGGTACTTCCCCAGAGCGTACTTCCTGACTTCCATCGTCTTGCGACCTGCCATGAGGAGCCGACTCCACGGATACTGCACGTTCAGGCCGCAAAGAGTCAAAGACTGCCTGCTGCTGGAGGGCGGAGAGGCGGGCGCCTTCGGACCCGCAGCACAGGCCACAAGATCGCCCGCAGTGGAGCACTGGCGAAGACACCGGAGGTCGGCGAGCGCTTCCTTCTTGGAGTCCTGCAGCGGGCCACGAATGTTCTTCGCAATCTCTCCAAACTCGGAACCCGCAGCCATGCTTCTGCACGTTCCCACGACACGCAAAGGCCTGCCGGGCTCTTCCACGGGGCGACGTGCTGACTCGTTCCAGGAAACAAATGCATGCGGCTGCAGAGGTACAGACAAGTCGCATTGCGTGAGGGACCATGCTGGTCAGAAAGATACTACGGGACACACACGTGCAGCACCGCAACCAAAACCGTGGGCCTTCTCCACACATAACCCGCGCAAGGACATGGAAGACCCTGGCAAAACCTACGCGCGAAAGCCTCATCTGAGCGCCGGACACGGCGCCTTCCGAGCGTCGTAGCCGAGGCGTCGCGTACATAGACCACGCAAAGCAGAAGCATCACATTCAACCAGAACTGTCCAAGAGACGGATATGCGTTTGAACTGTGTGCGCTTGGACTTGGGCTGGCGTACTCCTGTCTCTGGAAACTGGAAGGTTTTCGAGGCCCCGGAATTCGAGTCCCAACAAAACTACGAGGGTTTCGTAACCCCGGACGAATTCGAGCCCCGCGATATTTGCGAGGTTTTCGAGGAATTCGAGCCCCGCGAGTTTTGCGAGGTTTTCGAGGCCCCGGAATTCGAGTCCCGCGATATTTACGAGGTTTTCGAGGAGTTCGAGTCCCACGATATTTGCGAGGTTTTCGAGGAATTCGAGTCCCACGATATTTGCGACGGTTTCGACATCCCGGAATTCGAGTCCCACGATATTTGCGATGGTTTCGACATCCCGGAATTCGAGTCCCACGAAATTTGCGAGGTTTTCGAGGAATTGGAGTCCCACGATATTTGCGATGGTTTCGACATCCCGGAATTCGAGTCCCACGATATTTGTGATGGTTTCGACATCCCGGAATTCGAGTCCCACGATATTTGTGAGGTTTTCGAGGCCCCGGAATTCGAGTCCCACGATATTTGCAAGGGTTTCGAGGAATTCGAGTCCCACGATGTTTGCGATGGTTTCGACATCCCAGAATTCGAGTCCCACGATATTTGCGAGGTTTTCGAGGAGTTCGAGTCCCACGATATTTGCGAGGTTTTCGAGGAATTCGAGTCCCACGATATTTGCGCGACGGTTTCGACATCCCGCAATTCGAGTCCCGCGAAATTTGCGATGGTTTCGAGGAATTCGAGTCCCACGATATTTGCGATGGTTTCGACGTCCCGGAATTCGTGTCCCACGATATTTGCGAGGTTGTCCCACGATGTTTGCGAGGGTTTCGACATCCCGGAATTCGAGCCCCGCGATATTTGCGAGGTTTTCTTGCGCGCGGAATTCCGCTTCCATGCTGTTTGCGAGGTTTTGAAGCACGCGGAATTCCGCTTCCGTGCTATTTGCGAGGTTTTCAAGCATGCGGAATTCCGCTCTCCGGGCGTCCGCGGCGTACTACATTTGTACTACACAATTCGACTTTCCAGCCACGGAAGTCCCTGCGTACTACCTCTGTACTACAGCAAACGCAAAAACACTACGGTTTCGGCGCCGCGACCGCGCGAAAACCCGCAGAGGGGTTACGTTTGTGTGTCAAGAAACGCAAAAACACGACGGTTTTGGCACCGCGCCAACGCCAAAACCCGCAGAGGGGTTACGTTTGTATGTCAAAAAATGCAGAAACACGAGGGTTTTGGCGCCGCGCCAACGCCGAAACCCGAAGCTGAGGGACGACGGTTTTCGCACCGCGCCAACGCCGAAACCCGCAGAGGGTTGTCTGCGCCCACGGAAAAAGTACCAAAAACGACGGTTTTAGCACCGCGACCCAGCGATTACCCGCAGAGGGTTGTCTGCGCACAGAAAGAAACGTAAAAAAACGACGGTTTTGGCACCGCGACCACGCCGAAACGCGCAGAGGATTGCAAGAAACGTAAAAACGTAAAAAAACGACGGTTTTAGCGCCGCGACCACGCCGAAACCCGCAGAGGGTTGTCCGCGCGTCCAGGAAACGTACAAAAACGACGGTTTTAGCGCTGCGACCAAGCCGAAACCCGCAGAGGGTTGCAATCCCGTTTGGCGACGTCAACCCACCCCGCCGCCTTAAAGATAGTAATTTTAAATTTTAACTAAGAAATGTAGGACTGGGTAAGAAGGTCTACTACTAAATTTATCAAAATTCAGAAGCAATTTTATGAAGGGGGTCTGAAGATCGTGGCAGCTCCATGTGCGAGGCTGCGCGAGCAGGTGCGCAACGGTGCCCCAGCTTGCGCGCGGCAGTATGAGCTATGAGCGCTGAAGCGCGTACGTGCGTGCGGCGGTGCAACAGCAACGCACGCACATGTGAGCGGCGGAGCGCGCGTACGCGCGCACACTCGCGCGCGTACGTGCACGTACTCGCGCGCGTGCGCGAACGTCTGCGGGCAGGACCAAATTTGCTGCATGTTTTTGCCTTTTTTTGGTTGTCACGCTCTGCGTGCGTGCAAATTTGCTACCTTTTTTGCAAGATTTGCTGCCTTTTTGTTGGTTTTTGCTTTCTTTTTTCCGTTTTTGCTGCCTTTTTGTTGGTTTTTGCGTCCTTTTTTTTCGTTTTTGCTGCCTTTTTTGCGCGCGCAGAGTGTGCGCGCGCGCACCTCCGCAGATACCGCCGCACGTGCGCACGCGCAGCCGCACGCACAGCTGTCCGCACGCCGCCGCGCACATGTACGCGTACCCGCGCGTGCACCGCTGCCCTGACGTACGCGCTCCGGCGCACTCACGCGCGCGCCCTGCTGCGCACCTGCACGCGCGCCTTGCACACTCGACTGTCACCTTCCAAGGTCTGCAACGTACCCCATATCCATGAGAGCATCTAGTATTCCTTTTGAATTTAGATAATACTAAATTCTACGCATATCTCCTGAATTCTATTAAATTCTACTAAAATCTCGTGAAATCTGCTGTATGCACTTCACTCTATGCACCTGACTCTATGCACTTCACTCTATGTACTGAACTCTATGCACTTGACTCTACTTCACTCTATGCGCTTGACTCTATGTACTTCACTCTATGCACTTCACTCTATGCACTTCACTCTATGCACTTCACTCTATGCACTTGAGTCTATGCATTTAACTCTATGCGCTTGACTCTCTGCGCTTCACTCTATGCACTTAACTCTATGCACTTGACTCTATGCACTTCACTCTATGCACTTGACTCTATGTACTTCACTCTATGCACTTCACTCTATGCACTTCACTCTATGCACCCCACTCTATGCACTTGACTCGATGCATTTAACTCTATGCGCTTGACTCTCTGCACTTCACTCTATGCACTTAACTCTATGCACTCGACTCTATGCACTTGACTCTCTATGCACTTCACTCTATGCACTTCACTCAATGCACTTCACTCTATGCGCTTCACTCTATGTACTTCACTCTATGTACGGTGTTGGGTCAGAAGGCTCCGCGCGGAAGAACCCCTCGCGATGCTTTCGGGAAAACTAAAGTTTGGAGAGCTTGGGCTCCTCCAGGGCCTGGAGGTCTCCAAACTTTGGTTTTTTTGATTTTTTTGGGGACAGTACAGCATTATTGCTCGTTTTGGCTTAAGGTGTTTTTGGGGACAGTGCGGCATTTTTGCAGTCCCAGCATTTTTGCTTGCTTTCGCTTAAAGAGATAGGCTTTTTCGGACAGTACAGCGTTTCTGCTCTTTTGGGTCTAAAACATTGGTACAGTCGAGCGCTTTCGTGCTCGCTAGGAGGCTTCGAAATCCTAAGCCTCTAACCCGATAGAAACCTATATCATTTCAAGTCAGGAAGCTCATTTACATCAACAAGGTAGAAAAATACCCGAAAAATCGCATGTTTTGAGAAACCTCGACCCGGCTCGAATTTTCTAAAAAAAAAAGAACTGAAACCATGGCTGTGTGACCCCAAGGCCTCATAGATGACATAGTTGAGGTTTTTTTGAAAATTCGAGGATGTTTGAGTTTTCGCGACCTGGTGTTTCAAGAATTCTCGGAAAGTTCGAGCCGGCTCGAATTTAAAAAACCCTGAAACCATGGCTGTGTGACCCCAAGGCCTCATAGATGACAGAATTTAGGTTTTTTTTGAACATTCGAGCCTGCTCGAGTTTTGGCGGCCTGGTGCCTCGAGAATTTTCGGACAATTCGAGCCGGCTCGAGTTTTCCTTAAATCTCTTGAAATTCTGACGGCGATAATTAAAACAATCAGTAGCATTAGTTACTAATTTTAATTCAATTGTTAAGTTTCCCATATATTTTGACAACAAATATTGAAATTGTGAGAAGGGGCCACGCAATGGCTTAAATCCAACAATCGTTTTATTCTTAAACCCTTGACACTTAATATAAAAAAAAACCTTTGTGTAATCTAAGACATAAATTATCATTGAGGGCATCTTCGGGATTAAAAGTTTCCATTGTATATAAATAGCAGACATACTATAATTACATATACTTTAAACTTACATTTTTTTTAATCAAATACTTTAAAACTATATGAATCTTCTTTACTGTTGTTCTTCTTCTTACCTTTCACCTCTTGAACTGCTTCTTCTACTTCATTTTTCTCAACTAACTTTCTTATATCTTCGTAAGCATTTTGTTTGACTTTCTTCTCTTTCTTCGGTTTCTCTATGTGTTCGTATGTTGTTGCTTTCTTATGAAGCATTTTTAATTAGATCATTGAATCAAGCTGTTGTAAAATCTCTTCTTCGGTTATAGGTAAAATTCCTGCTTTGTTTTTAGCATTGCCTACATCTTCATAAGAATGATTTTGTAGATGATTCAGTTGATGTTGTACTTCCTTTATCAAACATACTAACGGGGTCTCCTGCTTTTCGTATTCTTAAATTTGTCCCAGTGTCTTCTGGTCGTTGTCCTGATACAAAAGGAGAACCATGTCTACGACTTCTGAATACATTACCATAATCTTTGTTTGATTGTTGTCCCGATGCTGAACCTATTCTATGACTCATAATGTCAGTATTTCCAGTTTTTTCAACCATCTATTTCAATAAAACCGTCTTGAATGAACTTATCTACATCTTTATAACGCTGAGCCTGTTGCGTCTTATATAAAGGTAGTTTTAAGTCATCATAAACATCTCTACCGCTTTTAGTCCCAGCAACGTATAAAATAGAACCATTTTGATGAATCCCGTCAGGATTCTCATACGCCATTTTAAGTCCTTGCGTGTCCCCGCTAATTCGTCTCTAACTTCAACATGTAGTATGATTCTTGTGTTAGGTGCTTTACATAAAAACTTTTAAAATGGCTTATAAATTATTTTCTCTAATTAATGAACAATGTTGAAGCTCAAGAAGGTGTATATTGATAGCTATTATAGAGTGAATGACAGAGATGTGCAAACCACAGAAAACCAAATCCAGAAACGGATTCTGTTTGTAGATTTCTGTTGTTTAAAAGTATAGATAATGAATAGCAAGTTGTAGCTTCAGACATGGCAAGACACGAACGTATAGTAAATACCGGTGTTTTGTCACTTCAACCATATGTGTAAGTAAGCACAGGTGCAGAAGGGCAAGCAAGAAAAGGATACATATGCATCATGGGGGGGGGGGGGGTGTGACCATACAGATATATGTATAATATATATATATATATATATATATATATGCATAAGTACATAGATACATACTATGTTCTGGATTGTGATAGGAACCCCCCGAAGGAACCATAATTCGAAGTTACACCCTATGACACGGCAGAGTTTACGGATTGTAGGTCCGAAACCCTAAAAACCCTACACCTTAGACCCGAAGCTCCCCCAAGCCCGGAGTAAACCCAAGGCCTGAACTCCAATCCCCAGGTGAACCTTTCACCTTGAATCCTCAGCCTTAAGCCGCAAGCGCAAACCCTACCCCGTTTAACCCCTGACGAGGAGGTGCCAAGCCTTCTTGGCCAGCTGACTCAGCTCGAGGCGGGAGGGGCTTTGTGAGGGTGGTGGGGTAGACTTAAGCAATAAACCCTAGAACTCGGGCCAATATCGGTTTAGGGCTACTGGGGTTTCCGCAAGGAGTGTTGCTGTAGATGGGGCTTTTCACGACGAAGGCGATTGGCTTTCGAGCGCAGAGTTTTCCAGCCTCTCGTGTTTTGCGCTTTTTTTTTGGGTGGAAGCCTCAGGTTTTCCCTAACCCCAAACCCCTAAACCCTCGGAGCTTCGGGCTTATAGAAGCTCAGGGTTCAGGGATTCGGGCCCGAAAAACGGCTCTTTTTTGAACTTGGAGGCTGATATCAACAAAAATAGTTACAGGGAAATTGCTATCAAGCGTCCACAGTCCCTTCACCCAAAGCCCTACCCCCCTAAACCGAAACCCTTGATCCTGAGACCCTAAACCCCGAGTTCGACTCTACGTCCTAACCTCAAGCCCCCTGGAATCCTAAACCCCAGGCCCTAAGCCCTAAGCCCTAAACCCTAAACCCTAAACCCTTAAACCCTTAAACCCCCAAACCCCAAAGCCCCCTAAACCCTTAAGCCCGAAACCCTAAAACCCTAAAACCCTAAAACCCTAAACCCCTAAACCCCTAAACCCCCTAAACCCCTAAACCCCCCAAACCCCTAAACCCCAAACCCCTAAACCCCTAAACCCCCTAAACCCCTAACCCTAAACCCCTAAACCCCAACCCCTAAACCCCCTAAACCCCTAAACCCCAAACCCCTAAACCCCGAAAAACCCCAAAAACCCCTAAACCCCTAAACCCCTGCAGCTGGAGGCCTCCCAAAGAGCTGCCCTCCGGCTGCGCAGCGCGCTCACGGCCACCGAGCGCGCAGTGCAGGAGGCGGAGGACGAGGAGGCCTCAGGGGGTTTAGGGTTTAGGGTTTAGGGCTTAGGGCTTAGGGTTTAGGGTACCCAAAGCCCTAAACTTGTGCTTTGCTTTGTCTTGCTTTGGTCTTTGGGTTGGGCCAGGCTCGCACTTAGATTAGGGCCTTGGTATGAATTCCTACACCCTAAGCCCTAGACCCTAAGCCCTAAACCCTAAACCCTTAGGATTCCGAGGGTGTTAGCCTCGCGATTCGGGAGCCAAAGCAGGTCGAGTTCATCCCGCCCCTGATGGAGCGCCCCGGCGAAGGGTCTGGGAGCGCCTAGAAAGGCTCTAAGAGAAGGGGGGGTTAGGGTTTGGGTTTAGGGTTTGGGGTTTGGGGTTTAGGGTTTAGGGCTTAGAGCCTTAGGGTTCAGGGTTTATGAATTAGGGTTTAGGGTTTAGGGGTTAAGGTTTTTGAGTTAGGGTTTAGGGTTTAGGGCCCTAAACCAGAAGCTAGAGAGCGGCAGCCGCAGCTTTAAAGCCTACCGGTCACGGGTTAGGGGGACCTTCCCCGAGTTTGGCCTGACAGGCTTGCGCAGACCCTGCGTTCAGAACTTCAACCCCCTGAGCAATCAGCATCACAGGTTGCATCCCCCTAAACCCTAAACCTAAACTCTAACCCCCAAACCCTAAAAAACCCTCAAGCTGCCCACCCTGACTCCCTAGAAAAAAGCCTGCGCGGAGGCCCGAACCAACTGGTTTTCAGGGTTTAGGGTTTAGGGTTTAGGGTCTAGGGCTTAGGGTTTCGGGTTTACCTACTTCAAGGAGCCCGAGGCTCCCCGCTCCAGTCGCTACCTCTCCTGCATGCGCTCTTGCGTGGCCCTGTGAAGTGTGAGGTGCGTCTTGGAGATCCAGCAGACCCTGGAGCAGGCTCTGTGTGTTTGGGGTTTAGGGTTTAGGAGGGTTTGGGGTTTGGGGTTTGGGGCTTAGGGTTGCGGCTCTGTATGAGAAGGCACTAGCTTCACTTGCCAGAGCCTGGTTGGTTTTGGCAGCACGGCAGCATCGAACAGACCTGAAAACCCTTAAGCCCAAACCTTGGAGACTTCCGCAGGCGGGGCGATTCGGGGGTTGCCAAGAGCGCTGTTGTCCCTGGGCCGCAGCGGGTCAGGGACAGGTTGTACGGCTTAGCATTCAAGTTTGGGCTTGAAGGTAGGGCTTGGGGCATCGGTTTTGGGATTCCGGTTGGGATGTAAGGTGTCTTGGGGATCAGGGTTTGTTCGGGGCTTGGCCCTTGGGAAGTTGCCCGAGGCGACGCCCTCTGCAGCGCCACGCGGCGCATCATCTGGCCCCTCGACCGTGGGGTTGCAAACTTAGGGTTTCAGGGTTTCAGGGTTCAGGGTTTCAGGGTTTCAGGGTTTCAGGGTTTCAGGGTTTCAGGGTTTCAGGGTTTCAGGGTTTCAGGGTTTCAGGGTTTCAGGGTTTCAGGGTTTCAGGGCCTAGGGTTTAGGGCTTAGGGGTTAGGGTTTCTGGGTCGGGAGGCTTCGGGAGTTTAAGCTTCAGGGGCCGAAGGTAGTTCAGGGCTGTCAGGAAGGGCTTAGGGCTTCAGGTCTTTTTTAAAGTCGGGGGTTCAAGGCCTCAGTTTCCAGCAGCTATTCTTTTCATGAGATGACATTGAGGCCAGTTTGCAGCTTCTCTGGGTAACCCCCAAACAAAATCCCGCAAGAACTCCAAGAACGCGAAGCCCCAAGGCTCAACCGCAACACCAAATCCCAACCCCCCAAGTCCGACAGCTACATAAGGGCAAGAGCTTGCCGCTTGCCTCTGTGAGGCACTTTTGCCCTGGCCAGGCAGAGGCCCAGCCTGGGCAGATGCTTGAAGTCCGAAACCTCAAACCCCAAGTTGCAAGCAGGGACTTAGGGGAGGAGGGTTTACTGGGGTGTATGGGTTTACCAGTAGGGTTTGCAGGGGTTTGTAGGTTTTTACAGGGTTGGCAGCGTTTCTTGAGCACAGCGCGATGCTTGGCGTTTCAGGACTTGCAGGACCCGCAGAGACCCGCAGCCCTCAGCCTTCCATCCAGCGCGAAGCCCAACACCCCGCTGATTGGAGCCGGTTCTTGTTTCCACCCAAAATACCCTAAACCCGAAGCCCTAAACATCAGTTTCTGAGGGTTGAGCAAAGTTTAGCGTTTGGGGAGCGAGTGGAGGTGCTGGACAAGTCTGTTGGGATCCTTGTGAACCACATGAAGCAGGCCTCTGGGCACGGAAGAGTTGAGGACCTTGATCCCCCCAATGTCTTCGGGGGGGGGGGGGGGTTCGGAGGAGGATCGAGGGAAGTAGCTCTTAAGCAGGGTTTTGCAAGGGCGTTGAGCGAAGGGTGTTGGGGGTTTTGGGGGTCAGAGGGTTTAGGGGGCTTGGAGGGTTGGGTTTCGGCAGCGCCAGCACCCGGCATTTGGGCTTTCGATTGCTCTTCGACATAAGAGTCTTCTGCTCGCAGCCCTAAGCCCGAAACCCTAAACTTAAAACCCTGAACCCCAAACCCTAAACCCTAAACCCTAAAACCCCAAACCCTACACCCAAGACCCCGAAGCCCGTGGCCAAACCTCAAAACGCTGAACCCCGAGACCTTTGAAAAATCCTAAGGCCTAAACACTGAAGCCTTCGGATGTTCCCCCTAAATACGAACAGTTGTAATCCCTATTCGGGACTGCTAGTATAAGGGGGGAACCTCCCAACTCAAGCCCCGGGTCGGAGCCCGGGTCCAGCGCTCGCCCAGTGCTGCAGGTGGAGCTCCCCGGTGCAGATCCCAAGAAGTTCAAAGGCCGGGCACCTCAGAATCAGAGGCCCTGAGGCCCTACTAGAGGGGTCGGAGGAATTGCTAATAGTGTTCCCTTTATGGTCCCTTTTACAAATGCACTAGAATAACACCCTGTTCTAATGATCAAGGCTCCTACAGCAAGCGCTAGACCGAAGGCCTAAAGCCACAAGCCTCAACTCTCAGCCCAACATCCCTTGGCGTGAATGTGTTGGGGTGCTTCCGGCCCCTTGGAGCCTTAGAAGATGTGAGAAGGAGTTGTCGACCCAAAGCCCAGTCTGGGGCTAGGGCGGTCTCCAATCTTGAAATACTTTGCACTCTTTCCTTGTTGCTTAAGCTGCATTAAGAGCCTTGATTCTGAATGATTTGGGGGTTGAAGGATGAAGGCTTTCGAAGCCCTCAACCCTCAACCCTGGACCCCAAACCGCGGGCGACCCAAGCTACGACTCCTGTAGTTGGTATCGGCCTCCCTAAAACCTTAAAGCCTAGCGCGCGCCTACACCCTGGAGTAGTTTAGTGTTCATCGTTTTTTCGACTTTAGCCATCCAATGCCTTACTCAGCTCAACAGATTTTCATAGTCAAGGTCATCGAGACCCCAAGATACGAAAGCACAAAGTGCTGGTCGATATGGGGTTCCCACTAGGGGTACCCTGTTTGGCGTCTGCCGTATGAAGGTTTCTAGTCTTTTAGGGCTTTACTTAGGGGACCCCCAAATGCCCATAACAAACTATGCGCAAACGTTTGAGCTCGTGACAAGTATTCAGGTTCGGGCACTGATTTTTTTTGCCGTATGAGGCGGACTTGCATGTTGCGATGGTACGCAAAGTTGTACTGCGGTTCCGCGTGCAGAAGAACCATGAATCGTTTCATAAGGATCGAACTCAACCGAGGGCCCCTTTAGCCATAAGGTACCCTCAACTGCCCGCCCAGAGGGGTATCCCCAGGTTGTAAGGATTATTTTGGGGATGAAGCTGAGGAACCCTATGACCTGTGATTTGAACTCATGAAACCTGTCGCAACCCTCTTCCTTGTTTCGAGTTCAGGGTGAGAGGGCCTGAGGACCGGAGCGCAGCGTATCCCGTCTTCATGGTCGCTGTGATGAATCATGACGGTACGCAAGAAATGGCAGTAGCAACAAGAATGATTGCTCCCTTAACCCAAACCCTAAACCCTAAACCCTAAACCCTAAACCCTAAACCCTAAACCCTAAACCCTAAACCCTAAACCCTAAACCCTAAACCCTAAACCCTAAACCCTAAACCCTAAACCCTAAACCCTAAACCCTAAACTGTAAACCCTATGTCGTGGGAGCCCAAAGCCCTGCGCAGGCAAGTTGGAATGCTTCGAGAGCCTCGTCGACGAGCTGGGGAAGGTGAATTACCCCTCAACCATCCTAAACCCTAACCCTAAACCCTAAACCCTAAACCCTAAACCCTAAACCCTAAACCCTAAACCCTAAACCCTAAACCGTAAATCCCAAACCCTAAACCCTAAACCTTGGGTCCTGCCCCCACTCATTAAGAGTTGGAAAATATTTGTAATCGCACTATATAGTAGCCCCCAACAAAACCCCTATTATTGACTGTGTTAATGGGTGGGGGCAGGACCCAACCTAAACCCCAAACACCGCATACCCTGCACCCGCAACCCCCAAGCCCCAAACCACAGACCACACTGATTACAAGCATCAGCTGTGTCACTCATGTGGATCGCATTGACTCCAAGTCCGCGTCAACCCCCGAAACCTTACACCCCAAACCCCAAGCCTTTCAAGCCCCCCAAGCCCCCCAAGCCCCCCAAGCCCCCCAAGCCCCCCCAAGCCCCCCAAGCCCCCAAGCCTCCCAAGCCCCCCAATCCCCCAAGCCCCCAAGCCCCCAAACCCCCAAACCCCAAACCCCCAAACCCCCAAACCCCAAACCCCCAAACCCCAAACCCCAAACCCTAGCAACCTGTCGGACAGGTGGCGAGCGCCAGCGCGGCCTGGCGAGGCGCCGGATGGTCTTAGGCCCTGTTTAGGGTTCAGGGTTTCGGGTCTAGGGTTTAGGGCAACCCGTACGCCCCAACCCCCCCACCCCCTAAACCCTGAACGTCGAATCCCTGAAGTCCTAGACTCCCTAGACCCTTGATTACACCCTGTACTCCAAAACCCTGAACCCTGTGAACTCTGTGAACTCTGTGAACTGTGTGAACCCTGTGAACCCTGTGAACCCTGTGAACCCTGTGAACCCTGTGAACCGTTCGAGCCTTGTGTGTGAACCCTGTGTGTGAACCCTCTGAACTGTGTGCACCCTCTGACCCTCTGAACCCTCTGAACACTCTGAACCCTCTGAACCCTCTGAACCCTCTGAACCCTCTGAACCCTCTGAACCCTCTGAACCCTCTGACCCATGGTTACTTTAGGGCCCGGGGTCGAGGGTGGTCTCATGTCTCATGGGGGTTTGCTCGTCGAACGAAACGGCCCCAACGTCGGCAGTTCCCAGGTGTTGCACTGAGGGCCTCAACCCCCAAGTCAAACCCTAAACCGATCGCCCGAACCTAAAAGCTTGAAACTTACGAACCTTGACATCGCCAGCTCAACCGTGCTGTACAGTCACTGCAGTCGTTCAAAATACTGCAGCCCACACCAAACCCTAAGCCTTAAACCCTAAAGCCCGCAGCAACACTTGAATTGCGATTGGGGGCTGTTCTGAGCACCCTAAAAGCCCTGTAGTCCGTATCACCCTACCCCTAAACCCTAAACCCGAAACCCTAATCCCTAAACCCGAAACCCTCAACCCTGAACCCTAAACCCTGAACCCTGAACCCTAAACCCTAAACCCTGAACCCTAACCCCCTAAACCCTAGAGGCAAGCTTCGGGAGCTGGGGTTGGAGCAGATCATCACGGCCAGGACCTCTTTGCAGGGCCTTGCGATCGCAGGGGCTTGAGAGAGGTTGACAAAAGGTCTAGGGTAAACCCTAAACCCTAAACCCTAAACCCTAAACCCTAAACCCTAAACCCTAAACCCTAAACCCTAAACCCTCAACCCTAAACCCTAAACCCTAAACAGAAAAACCCCAAACAGAGGAGGGGCTTAGGGCAGTTAGGGTCGGGCTTGAGGGTGTTCAGGAGAAGCTCAGGGCTGCGGAGTCTCCTTTTGCCACTCCCAAAGCCCGAAGTTCGCCCCTCAGCAGACGCAAGCTAGGGTTTCGGGTTTAGCGTTTAGGGTTTAGGGTTTTAGGGTTTAGGGTTTAGGGTTTAGGGTTTAAGGTTTAGAAGAGCCTTCGACTCGGTGGAGGGGGGGGGGGGGGGGCATCGGGACTTTTGCAGCTCAACGAAGCCATTTGCACAGTTGTGTCGCTCAGTCCCGCCTTCGCTGTTTCCGTCCCCTTCGACTCCGCGTTATGGCCTTGGAAGGATCCTTGGGCAACAACGCCGGCGGAGGCAAGGTGAGGAGCGACGCTTGTAGTAGAGTCGGCAGCCTTTAGCCCTTTTAGGGGCATTCTAAACCCTAAACCCTAAACCCTAAACCCTAAACCCTAAACCCTAAACCCTAAACCCTAAACCCTAAACCCTAAACCCTAAACCCTAAACCCTAAACCCTAAACCCTAAACCCTAAACCCGAAACCCTAAGCCCGAGACTGGACAACTAAGGACATGAGCGACGTCCCGGAAGGCTTCGAGCTGCCAGCCGGGGATGCCCAGAAGGGCCACAAGCTCTTCAAGAAGCACTGCGCGCAGTGCCACTCCATCTTCCCGGAGACTTGGGGGTGGCTGGCACACGTTTTTGTTTTTTTTTGCGTGTGTTTTTTGTTTTTTGTCTTTTTGTTTTTGTTTTTAAATTTCTTTTGCGGATTCTGGGGGTTGGAGTTTGAGGGTTTTCGGAAGTTGGGGGCGCCCTTTGGGCGGCCTACTTGTAGGTGTTGGGTTCTTCTTTGGGGTAAGGACAATCGGACTGATTCTGGCACGGTTTATGGCCCCACCCTCTTCAACATCTACGGCCGAGTGACTCGCCAGTTCTGAGAATTTGGAGTTTGGGGTTCAGGGCGCCCCTTTAAACCCTAAACCCTACACCCCAAAACCCTGAAGCCCTAAACCCTATACCCCAAAACCCCTGAACTCTGAAACCTCAACCCTAAACCCTAAACCCTAAACCCTCAACCCTAAACCTTAAACCCTAGATTAACGTACTAAGAGCCAGTCAGGCAAGCGGCGAGGCGGAGATTGCACAGAAGAACATCATGGGAGGGAGGGCCAAAGGCGCGAGCCAAAAACAACTGGGGGTTTGGGGGTCTATTTTCTGGGTTCCTATTCTCGTAAACCTCCAACTCAAGCTCTTCAATGGCCAGTTTCTTCTTTCGTGTTTCGTTTTTCTGGTTTCCCGCATGGAACTCCGAAACCCTGAGCCCTAAACCCCTAAACTCACTACAAACCCCCCAACGGGGTCATCACTTAGAACAACTCCCAAAAGGTCAGTCCTCCAAATTTGTGATCCGCTTCTTCGGGTCCCTGTTGACACCACATTTTTCCGTCAGCTGCCCCTAAGCCACCAGGCCCTGTAAGCCCTAAACCCTAAACCCTACACCCTAGACCCTAAACCCTAAACCCTAAACTCTAAATCCTGAACCCTAAACCCTAAACCCTAAACCCTAGACCCTCAACCCAAGCAAGGACTACCGACCCAGAGATCTGACCAACTCCTGAAGTCCTAGCTGCATTAGGCCCGATTCACCCTAACTAGGACCCGGAGTAGGCCCTTATTTCCCTTTTTTTTGGCTGGGGGTTCCCTTATCACCCCCTTAAAACCAAAAAGGGCACCCTGTTGATTTCAAGGTAAGTCCTGGGGCTAGCTAGTGAGTGAGAAGTCGGGATTGCATGTTCGGGGAAGAAGCTATGATAAAGCCCGAAAGCCTTGCTGAGGCCCGAGGACTTACATGTTTTCGGGGGGCTTTGGAGTTTTGGGGCCCAACAGGCTTCATTCAACAGGGGTCTCCAAGAGCTGAGCTCTCAGAAATCCACGGAGGCTTGGTGTGGGACGCGGCGAACCTCATGAGATACATGAAGAACCCGCGCCAGACTACCGGCGTGAACGTGCAGGTCAGGGGGGCCGGCAGTAGTAGTGATACTTGCAAACAAGCAACCCCTAAACCCCCAACCCTAAACCCGAAACCCTAAACCCTGAAACCCTAAAACTAAGACCTAGAAAAGCTGAAGCCCATTGCCAGATGAACTTCCGCGGCATTGACGACTTCCAGACCCGCGTGGACATTGTGCACTACCTCAAGACCCTGACGTGGGACAACAAGGCATGCCGGCCGCAGTTTGGCTTTTCACCCTGGGTTCTTACAGTAGTAGGGAATGAGGGAATGAGGGCTCTATATATACCCTTTAAGGGATTATGTAGGGCCGCCCTCGTTCCCTTATTCCCTACTAAGAACCAGCCAGTTTTCGAGCTTCCTTGTGTTGGGCTTGTTTTGGCCCGCCGAGATTTGCGCGTAAACCCTATAAACCCCTGAACCCCAAACCCCAGGTTCTTAGCAGGGAATGAGGAATTGGGGCCCATACCCTGTAAGGGGCTATATAGGGTACCTCATTCAATAAGAACCAGCCAGCAAACCCTGGCCCAGGATCTCGTGCACGCGACACATCGTCACCATTGATCGGCAACAGGTAAGGCCTCTCGCGCTCTGTTTCACAAGCCGGCGTGGAGCCCAGGCCCTTTCTGAGGCTGGAGGCGTGTCCGCTTGGCTTGCAGAGGCCCCTCTCTGTCCTTTTTAGGCTGAGCCTATGACCAATGACCTTGACGTATGATCTTGAATTCAAGGTGGCCCTTGAGGGTTTAGAGTGTGGGGGTTTAGGGATGAGGGTTGAGGGTCCTTGGAGGATCCGAAGACGAAAGGGGCCTCGCGGTAGAGCGCTGACTAGAGTGAAAGTTGCGACGCGGTTTGCATACTTGGGCTTTCGACCTCTGAATAGCCCGCCGCTGAGAGCCTGATGCTGCGATGGTGTTCACCATGTGGTTCCGTTTGACAGAGCACGCACGGAGAGCAAAACGGTGATGAGTTTTGAGCCCCCCCAAAACCCCAAAACCCCCAAACCCCAAAACCCCCAAAACCCCCAAAACCCCCAAAACCCCCAAACCCCCCAAACCCCCCCAAAACCCCCAAAACCCCAAAACCCCCAAAACCCCCAAAACCCCCAAAACCCCAAAATCCCCAAAACCCCAAAACCCCCAAAACCCCCAAAACCCCCAAACCCCCAAAAGCCACCAGATCCCAGCACGCCCCAGAACCCGCTTTCACGGCTCCTCGCTGCCTTTGAGTCAAAGGATTTAGGGCCTACTTGGAAGGCTCATGGTACTAATGAACCAATCGTAGCTGTACTTATAACTGTACTTCTATCCATCTTGGGGCACCTAAGGGGCCTGTAAGTTGGCTATAAGTACAGTCATACATGGGTTGCCAAGTACCATGAAACCTCCAAGTAGGGGGGGTTTAGGTTTAGTGGGTTTGGTCTTAGGGTAGTTACGTAAAAGGGGACCCCTTATGTACCCCTTATATACCCTATACAACCCAAGGGCCCATACATCAAGCCGCCCTTAGATAGTAGGTTTGGGAGGGTTTTGAAGGCGGGGGTGATCGGATTTCTGGGTTTGGGGATCGAGGGCTTGCTGAGCCGAGCTTCGCCTTCGCATCTTTCGGGGTTTAGGGTTTGGGGTGTCGGGATTAGGGTTTGGTAGAAAATCTATGCAAAGCTGCTACTCACGGCCCGGAACCCAAACACTAGACAATTGAACCCGACCCTAACCCTGAACACTAACCCGTAACCCTAAACCCTAAACCCTAAACCCTAAACCCTAAACCCTAAACCCCAAACCCCAAACCCTAAACCCTAAACCCTAAACCCTAAACCCTAAACCCTAAACCCTAAACCCTAAACCCTAAACCCTAAACCCTAAACCCTCAACAACTACCTCCTTCCTGACCACAGAGCCTGGGAGGATGCCAGAGTTTTTGCCGAACCGCCGGGCCATGAAGCGCCTTTGGCAGCGCTCGTTCTCTGGGGAGTTGGCAGGGTTTAGGGTTTAGGGTTTCGGGTTTAGGGTTTCGCGTTTGGGGTTTAGGGTTCAGCATTTCGGGAGTCTTTGGGGTTCGTTCTGGGCGTATGTTAGGGCACCCTAGGCAGACAGAAAGATACTGGAGTCCTGGTTTGGCTTTAAGGTTTTGGGGGGTTTCGGGCTTTTGCCGCTAAACGAAGCCTAAACCTCAAGCCCAAAACCCAAGACCCCAAACAATCCTGATTCGCCTTACCCCGCAAACAGAAAAGGGTCAGGGCTCCACCTGTGTGCAGCCGGGTGCCGGCGGATTGCAGTTTCGGCGTTTCGGGGTTTAGGGTGTGGGGGGCCGGGAAGTATTGTTCGAAGAATCTCAACATCCTGAAGCCTAAGCCCTCGCCTTCCGGAAAAAAGCTGCATGTGCAAAACTATCGCCCCATGATTTCCAGAGGCCCAATCTCCAAACATATGAAGCAGGGTACGTATTACTGTTTTTGGTGAGTGTATATAAGGTTCCTTTTTAATATTGGTGAGTGCATAACTGGGGTGTCCTTTTGGGGGTACAAGAAATATAAACCCTGCTTCAGACCTCTCGGCTAGCATCCTCAGCAACAGCCGCCCCTCATTCACGTGGGCATGCAAGCCGTCAATCTGCTTCCGGACGGGCCACCGTCCCTTCAAGGGCTGTGGGACAAAACAGCTGCGAAACAACGAACATTCTGAACCGCTAGCCCTTCATGTCCCAGCTGAACCCCAAGTCCAAAGCACAAAGAACCACCCAAGTGCCTTGCGTACTAAACCCGGGCAAAAGCGCCTCATGGTTTTGGGTTGGGTTGGCTTCGGGGCTCGGTGTATCGAGGCCTTTGGGTTGAGGGCTTGATGGGTTGAGGGGTTGAGGGTTTGAGGGGTTGAGGGGTTGACGGGTTGAGGGCTTGAGGGGTTGAGGGGTTGACGGGCTGAGGGGTTTGTGGTTCGAGTTTTGGGTGGCCTTTTGGCTGGGAGTTTCGCATGCTGGCCAAGACACACAAGACAAACACCTCCAAGCCCGCAATCTCCAGGAAGTCGCTAAACCGGCTAAAACGGCAAACCCTAAACCCTAAACCCTAAACCCTAAACCCTAAACCCTAAACCCTAAACCCTAAACCCTAAACCCTAAACCCTAAACCCTAAACCCTAAACCCTAAACCCTAAACCCTAAACCCTAAACCCTAAACCCTAAACCCTAAACCCTAAACCCTAAACCCTAAACCCTAAACCCTAAACCCTAAACCCTAAACCCTAAACCCTAAACCCTAAACCCTAAACCCTAAACCCTAAACCCTAAACCCTAAACCCTAAACCCTAAACCCTAAACCCTAAACCCTAAACCCTAAACCCTAAACCCTAAACCCTAAACCCTAAACCCTAAACCCTAAACCCTAAACCCTAAACCCTAAACCCTAAACCCTAAACCCTAAACCCTAAACCCTAGCCCTAAACCCTAAACCCGAAACCCTAAACCCTAAACAAACCCTCAAGGTATGCCACGTGGTGCGCCGCGTCCATGGTTGGGCTTCCCTACGTTGTGCAGGATCGGCTTTGTTGGTTTGGCGTCCTTTGTTTAGGGTTTGTTGTTTAGGGTTTAGGGTTTAGGGTTTGCCGGTTTAGCCGGCTTTGTGGTTTTTAGGGCTTAGGGTTTCGGGGGGTTTGGGGTTTCTTTGGGTGCCTTCAGAGGTGGGACTGTCGAGTTTGATGTTGAGTTCAATATCTTCAGAGCCGAGGTCGGTGTTCAGCGCTGGGGAAGCTCATGCTGTTGAAGGTTTGCAATCTGGGGGTTTCGGAAAATAAGGGTACCCTTTTTGGGGGTCCCTTTAAGGGGATGCTATTCTATTTGGGGTATTCAAGGGGAAGGGGTACAGTACCCCTGTTTTTTGAAATGCCCATTTCAAAAGTTTACATGAGGGCTTGATAGGTGTCCCTGAGATTGTGTGTGTGTGTGTTCTTGAAGTCACGCGGTGGCCCTAAACTCGAAGCCCTCAACTCTACACCCCAGTGCAGGCCGAGTTAAGTTGAAGAACCTTTTGGGGGTCTCTGGTAGAAGCACCAGTAACAGCGTGGGCCATCCTGGGCTTGTGGATGTTTGGGTCGCACATGGTGCCCTCAACTCACGATTGAGACCCCAAGGCCCTAGACTTGTAGGGGAACAGAATGACGATAAATGTAGAAGCCCAAAGCCCTAAACCCTAAACCGTAAATCGATACTCCGAATCCCGGAAGCCCCTAAACCCCCCGAAGCCCCCTAAGAAGAAGTTGCACCCCCCAACAGGCGCTGCGGGCGAACTCGCAGAGCGAGATCGCGGTGGACGCCTGCTTCTGCACCATCATCGACACTTGGTAGGCCAGCGGTGCCTCTTTGCCCCTTTTTTTGTGGTTCAAGGTTCCCTGATACAGTAACCCACCCCCAAAAAGGGTGCCCTTGTTTTCATAAGTTCTACCAAGGACATCCTCGACGACGATGTGACAGGCACTGTTTTTTTTGGGGTCCAGGGTTTAGGGGTTTAGGGTTGGGTTTTCTGGGTTTTTATGTTTTTTTTTTGGGTGTGTTTTTGTTGTTTTCTGTTTTTTCAGCTTTTCTGGGTTTTCTGGGCTTTCTGGGTTTTCTCGGTTTTTTGTGTTTTCTGGGTATAGGGGTTTCGGGTGTTTAGGGTGTTTAGGGTGTCAAGGATGGGGAGTTCAGGCATTCGGCGCTTTCCGTGCTTATTACTCCCTACATGCCTAAACCCCAAATCCACGAGTTCAAGGCCAAACATCCGCACACTACAGTCCCTTAACCCTAAGCCCGTAAACCCTAAACCCCTAAGACCTAAACCCGAAGCCGCACCAGGAGAATAGGGGGGGGGATAAGTTTTCCCGAATTCTTTGATCCCTGAGAATCTAAGCTTCCCTAAAGGTTTTTTGGGGTTTTGTGTTGCGGGTTTTGGGTTTCAGGGTGTAGGGTTTGGAGTTTAGGGTTTTAGGGTTCAGGGTTTAACGGTTCAAGGTTCATGGGGTTTGTGGCGTAGGGTTCAAAGCCCTCGTGCTTTGGCAGGCGAGTGGCTCCTTCAGCATCAGCGGGTAGAGGCCCAGCCTCTGCCGTTGGGGCCTGGGTTTAGCGGGTTTTCGTGGTCTGAATTGAATTTTCGTCTGATAACGACGGATAAGAGGCGTAAAACCCTAAACCCCAAAAACCCCTGACCCCCAGAAACAAGTCCCTTGTTATAACCTCCCCCCCTTCACCCCAATCTCAATGAGAAGCCCCTAGAACCCAGCCTGAACACTCAACCCTCCGTTTTGGGTTAGGGTTTGAGTTTAATTCACTTAGTTAGAGGATGTCTTGCCTATTTAGGCGTATGGCACCATGCAACCTCCACCCTGGGCGCCGGGCTGGAAAAGTTCAAAACTCTAGCACCTATGTGTGGTGCTAGCATCCTGAAATGGTAGCAAGCTCGGATGTATTGACCAATATGAGCGAAGAAGGGAGCACCACCTGTTGTAGTGCATCGTGACTGGAGCAGGATCGCTTTGTATGCGTGAGATGGTAGACGATTCGCCACGTTGCAAGTTCGAGGTCTTTTGCTGCATAGCAGCTATGAGACATGTTACGAACTGCTTGATTCCGGAAGGCGAACGCAACTGCCTGAGCTAGCCATTTCGGGTCGAGGCCCAGCTGCAGCAAGAACGTGCCTTCTTGCACCTGGCTGCGTTGAGCATGTCTGATGTGTTCCGCGATGAGCACGCCGTTCCCGCGACCCCTCAGGAGCTGAGTCAGCGCCTTCAAGAATACCTAAGCCGCACGGAGTGCAGCACAGAATGTGCGGTTCTGGAAGGTGACGGCGACGACATCAAGATCATGGTGACAATGCAGCTGGACTACCAGAACATGTACGCAAACGACAAACCAGGATTCAAGCAACGTCTGAAGCGCCAATTGCTGCACGCGGCTTGTGGCAGTGAGTTTGACCGTATGCCCGCAGATGCCTTGGAACTCCTGGCAGGCAAGATTGAGATCGAGGATGTCAAGGAGGGAAGCATCATTGCGCTTGTCGTGTTTGGTGCAGGGTTCCTCTTGGGTCTGGCTGTTGGTTTGGCTGTTGGTGCCCGCAATCCGCCTGTGAATGTACAGCCGAATGTACAGCCTGCACCATGGATTCAGATAAACTGCACATTACAGTAGGACGAACATTTGCCGAAGTGCTCGTCGGCTTGACCAAGCATGGGTCTCACACGAGACTGCAGTACAAATCCAGCATTCCCCATCAATTTCCGACTGCATAGGTCGTAGGTTTGTCAGGAGCGCCAGGTGGGTGGTGGCTTCGGGACAGCGGGCCAAAACGAACTCGTGCTTTGTTTGCATGTTCAACAGCAAAGACAAACGCTGCCTTGGTCGCAGAAAGTGCTGTTGTGCACAGACGTCCATCGTCAGGCGAATGTTGCAGGCACCTCATTAGACCTGAAGCCCCATTGATACTGGGATGGATTTCATGCTTTCATGCTGCCGTAGTTGGCTGTGTTATCTCCCTTCAAACGGGAGAGACTTCGACAAGTAGCCAAATACATTGAATTCGGGAGTCTAGGGTTTTAGGCATCTGCAGGCCGATACGTTGAACGAGCATGACGCCTCGCTCGTGATGGACTTGGTGGTGCAGGCTCAGAATTCCTTGTAGAGGAGTTTGGGGTTTAAGGTTTAGGGTTTAGCGTTTAGGGTTTAGGATTTAGAGTTGGGATGTTCCCTTGTTTACTAACAGTCCTTAATAGGAACTATTGTGCCCCCTGTAAACCGCTTTTGGCTGATGCGCTGGTGGTTTAATCCTAGAGTTGTGCCCACAAGCTGACCTACAGTTCCCCTAGGAGACTGAACAAGTAGGATTCGGATTGCCTACCGACTCCTTATTGTTCGGGATGGGGGTTGTTTTCAGCCAGGGCTGCTTTGATTTTCCGTTTTTGAAGGACTTCTATCACAAACGGCAGTGATATGGGAACCGCAATTCAGAACAACGCCCCCTAATTCATTGTAAGACTGTGCGTTGCTTGCAGGTCGTGTGTGTGGGACGGCCATGACTTTGGGTTGTTGGGGATTGGTCTTTTTTGCAGTGTGTTGCAAGTTACCAAATCATGCTTGTGCGATTTGTTGCATGCGTTCTCCCGCCCCAATGCAGCAGAAGTGTTGAATCTTCATGCTATGTTTCAAACCCTAAGTCCTAAACCCCAAACCCTAAACCCTAAACCTCTCGGTGTTGACTGATCCCCAAGTATGCTCGGCAGACCGGACTGTGAATGAGTGAATTGCACTTGCTTGCTTGATGGCATCTCTTTGCAGACTGCCCTTTCGATTCCAGGAGGGGGTTTACCAAAATAAGGGACCCCTCATATAGTACCCCAAGTAGTAGGATTCCCTCATAATAAGGACCCCAATAAAGTAACCTAGTTTGGGAAACCCCCAGCAGAATGAACATGAAACAGATCCCCACCCGTGTCGATTCGGCATGGTCGATCTCCGGGATCACCAGCAACAACTCTAAAGCATAAGCCTTTGTGAAGATCTATGCGTGCCCCGAAACCCTCATGGTTTTTTTCGCCCCGCCCTATGTGGCCCTCAGTCGATGCTGCTCCACCAGGACGCCAAGCGCATTGAGACACTTGGTAGGGGCTCAGCCTAGCGGGGCTTTGGGGTTCGTGGGTTTAAGCGGTTTGATAGGGTTTTCAGGGTTTAGGGGTTTAGGGGCTTCAGGGTTTTGAGGACCTTAAGTTTTAGTGTTTAGTTGAGGGGTGTTTGTTTTTTGAGGGTTTATGGGGTTGGTGGTTTTGGGGAGGTATCGGAGCCAAAATGAGCACTTAGCAATACAGACCTAAACCTCCAAGCCCAAAGCCTACCCACACCCGCACTTGGGGGTGGACACATTGCCATCCACACTCCTGGCGTAAGCCCCCCCAAAATCAAGTAAATACAAGCCACATAAGCCCTAAAACCCTAAAACCCTAAAACCCTAAAACCCTAAAACCCTAAAACCCTAAAACCCTAAAACCCTAAAACCCTAAAACCCTAAAACCCTAAAACCCTAAAACCCTAAAACCCTAAAGCCCTAAAACCCTAAAACCCTAAAACCCTAAAAACCCTAAAAACCCTAAAACCCTAAGTATCAAAGTCATGTTGAGCCTTGAGCCGCTTGGAGGAGGAGAGCATGCTGCAGAGACGAGGCCGTCAGATCAGGGCGCCTTTCGGTGGAAGCAACAGTGCGAAAACCAGAAGCAGGGTTGTGGGTTTAGGGTTTAGGGTTTTAGGGTTTAGGGAGACAAGGATTCGGCCTTCTTCTTGGGTGTTAGGGTGCAGTAAGCACGACACCCTGAACCCTAGACCCTACACCCTGAACTCTTCAAACGATGGAGCAACCAAGAACTGAGCCCTTTGCCGGCGCAGGGTTTAGCGCAGGCCCATAAACCCTCACCCAGCTGCGATTCCTGGCAGGCTGCCACTGCCTTGCCCTCTTTGTCCGCATCAGGGGCCTGCAGTCCTTGCCCAAGGCAAGGGGGTGGGTTAGGGTTTAGGGTTTAGGGTTTAGCGTTTAGGGTTTAGGGTTTAGGGTTTAGGGTTGAGGGTTGAGGGTTTAGGGTTTAGGGTTTAGGGTTAGGAGTACCATACTGTATATAGAACCCAAAAAAGGAACCCCAATTTAGAGAGCTGCCCCAATATGGCTATTGCCATGCGTAGGGGTTCGGAGCGCCAAAACCCTGCCAGGAGCTGCTGTGGCAGATGCTCGATGCGTCTGGGAGTGCAGACAGAAACGCCATGAATCAAAGCACAGTTTGTGCATAAACGGTAAGGTAAGCTCTAAGCCAGAAATCCCGAGGGCGCAAGCTCTGGTCCTTGTTGCCCTTACCCTAAGCCCTCAACCCTAAACCCCACACCATCAAATCCTTTGGAAGCCAAGCGGTAGCCCATGATGCCCTCCTGAAGCCCTCCTTTAGCTTGTTGCTGAGTGTTTCAGGGGTTTAGGCCAAGCCGTAAGCCCCCAAGCCCTTGAAGCTTCGTGGCCTGGGCCTTGAGGGATTTGGGGGCTCTTCCATCCCAAGGTTGTAAGGGCAAAAAACGGCGCGCAGGGCGTGCAGGGCCCCGACATCCGAGTGTCAGATCCGATGATAAGAAGGGCCCGCAAGCCTTAAGACGGGTATCCCTAAACCCTAAACCCTAAACCCTAAACCCCAAACCCTAAACCCTAAACCCTAAACCTAAACTATAGGTCCCGAGGAGCCCTAAACCCGAAAACCCTAATGTTGGCCTCACCGGAGCCGAGAGACATCTATCTCAAGGTGGCCTTGTCCACCTTTGCCAGCTACTCCCCGGGATGTGTCCGTGCTGGGCTGAGGAGCCCTACAGCACCCTTAGCAAATCAGGGTTCAGGGTTCAGAGTTCAGGGCTGAGGGTGAAGCCCACATCCCTCAGCCCGAGGCCTTAGGTGTTCGGGCATTAGGTTGAGCGACGCACCGCATCGCCGCCCAGAGTATTGTAGAATTGAGCCCTACGCCCTAAACCCTACGGGCCTAAAACCCTAAACCCTAAACCCTAAACCCTAAACCCTAAACCCTATACCCTATGCCATATACGGTACACGCCTTCTAATCTTCTGGCTAAGGGTCCGGGCGATCAATCTTTGGGGCTCAAGAACCACCCTGAAGCGATCCTAAAGCCATGCCTCGGACTGGGGTTTGGTTTAGGGTTTAGGGTTTAGGGTTTAGGGTTTAGGGTTTAGGGTTTAGGGTTTAGGGTTTAGGGTTTAGGGTTGAGGGTTGAGGGTTGAGGGTTGAGGGTTGAGGGTTGAGGGTTTCGGGTTTCGGGTTTCGGTCTCGGGTTTAATTTAGCCTTCTATGTATTGCGGAATATTCTTTACTTGGGATCCTGATGTGCTGTACGGAACGAATCCCTAAACTGTTTCTAGATTTACGGCGTAATCCTGACTTCGGGACACTATAAGGTAGCCTCCAAGCACTCATAGCTTTTGTGATGCAACCCGAAACCCTAAGCCCTAAGCCCTAAGCCCTAAGCCCTAAGCCCTAAGCCCTAAGCCCCTAAGCCCCTAAGCCCTCAGCCCTAAGCCCTAAGCCCTAAGCCCTAAGCCCTAAGCCCTAAACCCTAAACCTTAAAACCTAACCCTAAGCCACAAACCCTAGACCCTAAATCGATCTCTTCTGGGAGGGTTGCCGAGGCGACAGCTCTTACCTCATGCGGCTGATGCTCGAGCCGCATTCGTGGCGGGGGAAGGCGCCCTGACGTAGAAATCCAAAACTCTTGTTTTATAACTTTTTCTTGCTATATATATATATATATATATAGTATTATACATATTACATATACACATCTGTATACAGATAGATGTTATGTTTACACGAATGTTTCGGGGGGCTTCGGTGCATGTTGCCGGGTTTGGGGGATTTCTGGGGGGTTCAAAATTTTCCCCGGGGTCTTCGCCTTGGGCTCCGCAGGAAACCTGCAGGTGATAAGGCAAGAGCACAAAAACTAATTCCTAAACCCTAATCCCGAATCCCTAAACGCTAAACCCTAAACCTTAAACCCTAACCCGAAACCCCAAACCCTAAACCCCAAACCCCAAACCCTAAACCCTTGCTGCATATCCGGTGTTTGCCCTTAAGATGCCAGGCCCTTGCTTGCGGCTTACGTCAGCTTTTGTTTCTCTCTCTGGCGAGACACTTGGGGTGGGCTTCTTAGGGTTTAGGGTTTAGGGTTTTAGGGTTTAGGGTTAGATCCTGAAGCTCTCATACCTGGGACCCTCGTTACCTGCAGTTTTTATGGGTTATACCTGCAAATTTTGGGAATTGTAGGTAAACAGAGGTCCAGGGAAGCCCTAAACACGAAGCCCTGAACTAAGCATAGCCCACCCAAACTTGCGGAAACCCGGATCCAAACCCAGCCCCATAGCAAACGCAAGCCCCGAACCACGAGCTTATCTCCTGAAGCCAACCTGTTTCGGGTTTCATGTTAAGGCTAAGTGTTGCTACCCTCAACCCGAAACCCAGCCCGACACCCCTCGCGTCCCATAACCCCCGAAGCCAAAGGACACCCAGAACGAGGACGACCGGCGGGGTTGAGGGGTCCACAGCGGTTTTGGCGGTTGCGGGTTTAGGGTCCAGCCCCCAAAGCCCAATAGAGCACACTTCGGGACCATGTAACTACAGTTAGACGAGGGTTTCAAGGCTGAGAGGTTTGGGTACAACTGCCCTGGGCCTAAACCCTCGACCCTAAACCCATCTTCTGCCCAAACCCCAGTACCCCTAAACCCCAAACCCTAAACCCTAAACCCCAAACCCCAGTGCCAACCCGAAGAAGCCCAGTCCCAGACTGCCGGAAGTTGTTTGGGGTTTAGGGTTGAGGGTGAGTTTGTCGACTTCTGTGAAGCCACAGCTTTCCTTGAAAGTTTAGGGGTAGTTATATGGCTAGTTAGGTTCCTTCTGGCACCCTAAAAACATAATGAAGTAGTCTCAGCCCTCAGGCGATTGGAACTCCGAAGCTTTACTCACGTGGTCCCCTTCTACTACCCCCTACTAGGTTCCCCCCATATTTAGGGATAGTTAAGTCCTAATTAAGGTTACGAAGGGGGGAACCTAGAAGGGGGGGTCGTATAGAGGGGCTTGTAGGCGAACCCATGATTTACCGGCAGATCCTGGTGTTGGGTTTAAGGTTTCCCGCTGAGCTTGGCGATTTTGGGGAGTGGTTCGAAGTTGCCCCAAACCCGAAACCCTAAACCCTAAACCCCAAACCCTAAACCCTAAACCCTAAACTCTAAACACTCTAAACCCTAGACCCTGAACCCTGCTTTAGAGGCCCTTAGTAGCTGAAGGAGTACACTTTACACTTTTTAGGGTACTAGGATCCCCTGTAGAACTGAAAGTGTACACGTTTTTGGGGCATACGAGCCCAAACCCTCAACCCTAAACCCTAAACCCTAACCCGAAACCCGAAACCCTAAACCCTAAACCCTAAACCCTCAACCCTAAACTGCCGAGAGCGCCGCTGTCCATTTACATGGGCGCTCGAGGCTTCGACCGAGGTCCCCGACCGAGCGTCTCTACAGAACGGTGAGGGAGGGTAAAGCCTCCCGGTAGACGAGGCCTGCAGTGCCTGGCTACGCCTCAGACCTCGGGCGTAAGCCCTCATATAATTCAAACCTGCACCGTTGATGGCGTTTTGGCTTTTTTAGGGGGGTCGGGGGGGTACCCTCCGGGGGGTCTGGGGCCCTGGGCTGGCAGATTCCAGGGACCCCCCTCCTTCTGGGCTGGTGTAGGGGGCAGCCTGCAAAAAAACGCCCTGGAACCTTTCTGGCTTGGGATGCCTGGAAACCTCTGGGACCCCCCCTGAAACCCCCTGGGACGCCCTGACACCTCTGGACCCCTGGGACCCCCCTAAAAAACCCCTAAACCCCCTGAACTGACCTTCCTCGAGCCCTTTCGCCCTTGCAACCCTCCCGACTGGTTGGCCGTTCTTTGACTTTGCAAGCCGACCGCCTGGGGGATCTCCTGGGACGCCCCTGGGACCGCCTTTCTGGACCCCCCTCAGCCTGGGTCTTGATTTCGGCAGCGACCTGGGATTTGTCTGGGACCCCTGAAACCTTTCTGGACCCCCCCTGTAACCTCTCTGCTTTCCCTCCACCGGACCTTGGGACCCTTCTGGGATGCCTGGGACCGCCATGGGATTTTTCTGGATACCTGAACTTGATTGAGCCCTGCAACCTCCCTGACTAGCTGGGACCCCCCCTGTAAGCAGGGGCCGGCCGAGGCCCCTGCTTCCCCCTAGCGTTTTGGGCTGCGTGGGTCAGGGTTTGCCAAGACCCGCACTGAAAATGTGGGTTTTTTTGTCTTGCATTTGACGGTTTTGGGCACCTTTTCAGTTCCGTGAAAGCTCCAAGAAGCCTACGAGCCGCTGACAGGCTCCACAAAGCTCGGGAGGCCCCACCCTGCTCTTTCTCTGTAAAAAGCAAGAAAGCCCCCCTTGAGGGGGGTTTGGGGGGTGAACCCTAAACCCTAAATGAGAATAGTTTGGGTGGTTGGGGTGGGACTACATGCTAACGCAAGCGAGCGGCCCGGGTGCTTTTAGCACCAGCGAGCTTCCCTTCTAATACACCCTAAACCCTAAACCCTAAACCCTGGGCTTTAGAGGCTTGCCCAACCACGTCGGGGTCAGGAGCAGACCCGCGTTGCCTTGAAGCTTGAGCTGCAACGGAGAGGCGCGCCAGAGCGGGTTTAGGGTTAGGGTTTAGGGTTTAGGGTTTAGGGTTTAGGGTTTAGGGTTTAGGGTTTAGGGTTTAGGGTTTAGGGTTTAGGGTTTCGGGTTTAGGGCTTAGGGTTGAGGGTTTAGGGTTGAGGGTGTTTGGGGGGTGGGGTTTTGGGGTTTGGGGGTTTAGGGGTACAGGAGAAAGGGTTCTAGGATTCAGGGCGTGTAGTGTGTAGAGGGTTTCGGGGTCGGGAGAGATGGGATGAAACTCTTGAAGCTTGCGTGTCCGAAACGTGGCCTGAGGCCTTAGACTGACCTGTTGCTCGCAGGCCCTACTAGAAACAGCTACCATTTGCTTAAGAACCCTCCTCAAAAAAGTAAAGATAATCATCCCGAAATTACACATAGTAGGTAGGCTCTGGAAGGATCAAGCAGGACTTTCTTGAGGGTCTCGGGGGGATCTTCGGTTCTCAGGGCTTCAGGAGTTTGACACCCGCCCGGTCCAAGTGACACAAATTGCTGGCATGTCCGATTCGCTGCACACGGCTGACGCCACACATCCGTTTAGGGTTTAGGGTTTAGGGTTTAGGGTTTAGGGTTTAGGGTTTAGGGTTTAGGGTTTAGGGTTTAGGGTTTAGGGTCGTGCAGAGTGCTTCTCCAGCCAGCACAATGGGACTGCACATGGCTTCAAAGAGCTCACTTGGCAAGGAAGTCCAAGGCAACTGAAGGTCGGGCAGGTACATTGGGATGTTCCCCCTTATACTAACCGTCCCTAGTAGGAATTGTAATAGGTACTAGACGAAAACCCTGAACCTAAACTCTGAACTCTAAACCCTGAACCCTACAAACCCTCTAGGCACAACCCTGCAAACCTCAAGGCCCTACCAACCCACCCAGATCTCAGGGTAGGTTCATGGGCCCTGAATAAGGTCCCTTACCTTCTTTGAGGTGCTGAAGGGTATATAAGGGATATATAAGGGGTCCCCTTGCAAGGGCCCAGATTAAGGGCCCATGAAACTACCCTTAGAACCAGAGGCGCGTCTTCCCGCCTGGTCCAGCAGATGGAGCATTTCATCGGGTTGGAAGATGCCTACAGGCGTGGACTGCGTCGAGGTTGTTTCGGCTTTATAGGTTTGTTTTTGTTTACTGGGTTTAGGGTTTAGGGTTTAGGGTTTAGGGTGTCAGGTTTAAGTTTAAGGGTTTACAGTTTTATGGGTTCGGGGTTTCAGCGTTTAAGGTATAGAGTCCTAGCGCAGGGCGGCTTTCGGGATGAGTGGTTTCAAGGGCGCGGGGTGTTCTGTGCTAAGGTTACATTAAAAACCCTAAACCCTAAACCCTAAACCCTCAACCCTATTAAGGCCTGCGAGCTCGGGGGGTTTCCAGGGTTTGGGGCTTCAGGATTAGGGAAGTCTGATGCCCCCGAAGGCCGAAACCTGAAGGCAACCCCCCCGCCGGCAAACTTGAACCCTGAACCCTAAACCTTAAACCTTAAACCCAAAACCCTCATGGCTTTGGGGTTTTGAGGGTTGTAGGGAGCCACGATAGCCAGGCGAACTAAAGCAACAGGACCCCCAATGAACACATCAGCAACAGTTAGGCGGGGTAGATGTGGGGGTCGGAATAATTTACCAATAATCTTCCCTTAGGGCCCCTGTGTCATCATACCACAATAAGATACAATAAGCCCCAAAACCTTGTTCTAATTATTAAGGGCCCCCTATGTTAAACCCTAAACCCTAAACCCTAAACCCTAAACCCTAAACCCTAAACCCTAAACCCTAAACCCTAAACCCTAAACCCTAGATGTGGAGACCCGCTCGTCCCCTTGTGCGCGAGGCACTCGGAAATTTTCGAGGAGATTGCTGCCTGCGTGGCAGCCGACCGAGGGGCCTGTGTGTGAGGGTTTAGGGGGGTTTAGGGTTAGGGTTTAGGGTTTAGGGTGTTTGATTCTAGGTTAGGGTTTAGGGCTTGGGGATAGGGCTGCAGCCCTGAACTGAAAGTAAGATTTCAGGCCTGCTGCTTTCGGTCTGGTGGAGTGGCCGTAGGACTTGGGCAGTGTGTCCTGAACCCTCAAAACCCTAAACCCTAAACCCTAAACCCTGAACCCTGAACCCTGAACCCTGAACCCTGAACCCTGAACCCTGAACCCTGAACCCTGAACCCCGGAAGCTGGTCCTAGACGCTACACCAGCGGAGACAGCCCGAAGACTAGCCTGCGGATACTACCCAACCTAGCTCAGGTCTTAGGTTGCTCACGCGAAGAGAACCCTCCGTAACTACGTGGTGCAGCTTCCCCTGTCGGACAGGTTCTAATAGGGTTTCAGGGTCTTAGGGGTGTGGAGGTTTGAGTTTTGGGTCGTTGCAGGTAGGATGACGGGTGCCTCACTTAAGGTTAGACAGCTGACTTAAAACCTTGCTGTTGACGACCCATGAACCAAGCACCCTACACTTAAACCATGAAACCCAAGAACCCTAACCCCCAAACCCTAAACCCTAAACCCTAAACCCTAGACCCTAAACCCTAAACCCTAAACCCTAAGCCCTAAACCCCCCAAACGCACTCCTAAGTTCGGCTTGAGCGGGCCGCTCGCTGCCTTGAGCGCCTTGGGCCTTTTAACAGGCGTTCTGGGTTTAATATGGGGTTCGGAATATTTAGGGTTTAGGGTTTATGGTTTAGGGTTTAGGGTTTAGGGTTTCGGGTTTAGTCTAGTCGCAGTCCCTTAGGGTCCCTTTATAGATTTATGATGATCACCCCCAAAGCCTTACTATTCAGGCCCCTATCTATTAGGCGTTTATGGGTTCGAGCTGGCTATGTTCAAGTAAGTTTACCTTGGATCCCGAAGGCGGTACCCTTGGGTTTTTTTTAGGATCCCTAAGCAAAAAAGAAGGGCCATATTTGTCAAGGGAAACCTTTGCAAGGGGCACAACCCTAGGGGTGCGAGTCTTAATCCCTTGAGTTGCAGTGCCTTAGGTGTTTTTTGGGTCTTGAAGTTCAGGAGTTAGGGGGTTCTCACAAAATGGGCTCGAGGGCGTTTAGGGCTTTAGGGGTTTTCGCCAGCCGGTTTCCGGGCCTCTGTGATTATGCGGGGGCCCTACTCTACATCCTATAAACCCTGAACCCCAAACCACAGCCTGTAGCCACTTCTCATTCCTTGCGGCCCGAGTGCCCTGGAGCTGAACCTTTTGACCCAAAACCTCTAAACCTGCAAACCTCTTGACTCTGAGCCCTGTAACCCTTTAGCTATAGATCTAACTAGCAGTAAACTGTGCCTTGGCCAAGAACGGTAATACACTCCTCGTGTATGAATATCATTCCCTCGTCAAACATATACCACACCGAACTATCTCAGGTCGTACCACCAGTAGTTTGGGATACAAGTCGTAAAGGTACATACATGACTTCGCTCCGCAGGTAAATTTTTACTCACATTCTGTCACAACCGTGCATGCTTCAAGAGGCCCCTTAAGCCCTAAACCTTACACGCTCCTGAAAGACCCTGAGCCCTAAACCCTAAACCCTAAACCCTAATCCCTAAACCCTAAACCCTAAACCCTGAACCCCTAGATCCAGCAAGAAGGTCTCCTCGTGTCGCTGGTCGATGTAGACGGCCGGGCCTTTGTGAGGGCAGCCGGCCTGAAGGCGGCTTCATGGCATCCCAGGTTTAGGGTTTGGGGCTTGGGGTTTAGGGTTTAGGGTTTAGGGTTCAGGGCACCTGGATTCTAGGGCTGTAATTGGGCTTTAGGTTGAGGGTTTAGGGTTCAGGAGAAAGGGATCCTATGCAACCCCTTTTCATGGCATTCCAGGTTTAGGGTTCAGGGTTTGTTCAAGGTACCTGGGGTTGAGGGTGTCTAGGACTGAGGGTTGAGGGTATCTAGGGTCTAGGGTTTAGGGCTTTAGGGTTTAGGGTTTAGGGGTTTAGGGGTTTAGGGGTTTAGGGTTCAGGGTTCAGGGGTTGGCACGGTTTCGGGATCCTTGTGCGCTCCTGCAGCGATCTCTCAACCCTAAGCCCTAAAAACCCTAAATCTACACAAGCTCCTAAATCCCCAAGCCTAAACCTTATGAAACCCAAAGCCCAAAACCCAAAACCCCAAGCCCCAAACCCTAAACCCTAAACCCTAAACCCTAAACCCTAAACCCTAAACCCTAAACCCTAAACCCTAAACCCATAACCCTAGACTCCTAAACCCCCCCAAAAATATCCCAGAGCGCACCTCGTAAACCCAGACCCAGAAGGCGATCTTTGAGATGGGCCGCGCCGAGGCCGCAGCGCTGCATCCTGGCGGGTGGAGTGGGGGGTCATATTGGGTTTAGGGTTTCGGGTTTAGGGTTTCGGGTTTAGGGTTTCGGGTTTCGGGTTTAGGATTTTGGGGCTTAGGGTGTAGGGTTTACGGTTTAGGGTTTAGGGTTTAGGGTTTCGGGTTTAGGGTTCACGGTGTAGGGCAGTTTTCTAACCTTCTTTTGCAGGGTGCCATACAATTTTGGAACCCCAAAAGGCGACCCCAATTTAGAGAACTGCCCATCTGGTCTAGGGATGAGCAGGTTAGGGGAACCGAAAATAAGTATATTCTAGTTAGACCACTTGTCGTCCGAGACTTCGGTCTTTTAAGGGGTTTAGGGTTCAGGGTTCAGGGTTCAGGGTTTAGGGTTTAGGGTTTAGGGGTTTAAGTTGTTTTTTCGGTGGTTGTGGGTATCGGGCTCAAGGCGCATGAGTTTCTGAATGGATCAAGGACCTGAGCTACTCCCGAGCCCGCGTTGGTCGTGGTCTGCGGATCCTTGCGGTTTCCAGAGTTCATCCCGGGCGGCAGCCTTGAGCCACTCCTGAACACCGCTAATGTCCAAAGCACCCAGAACCCGAATCCCGGAGCGCGAAAGTCGAACCTCACGCCCGTGCAGTTCTTGGCGGTGTCCCTTCATGGTACATTCCTTAAACTCTTCGTTTTGTCATCATGAGGCGCCCTGCCTGGACCCCCGCCCGATGGATTTGGATGGTATACATTGCGCTGTCGGTAAAAAGGTTTGCAGATACACAGAAATATTCGCGGGATCATGTTGAAGATAGCTTTTGGGCCCTGCACACCTCTTTGCGCCCTCCCCGGAAAAGAGAGAGCACCTCCAACTCCTGCTGGAACCCATAGATAGAATATAGTTGGCCCCGACCCCTAGGGCACCTCTTCGCCCTACTTCAGGATGCCTATAACCCTTCGTCTTTCCTAGGCAGCCGGTCGCGCCACAAATTCTGATCGCGGTGCAGAGCTTCCTAGCACCTCGCCTTTCCATTGTGTTGGGGTTGAGGGCTTGGGGCTTTCAGGGTTTGGGGTTTGGGTTTAGGGTTTAGGGTTCAGGGTTTCGGGTTTAAGGTTTAGGATTTTCGGGTTTCGGGTTTAGGGTTTAAGGTTTAGGGTTGAGGGTTTGTGCTTTGGGTTTACGACGATGCCGCGGGGGCCTTCATCCCCATTTCTTCGTGCTACAAAAGGGTGTACCCTTTTCCTTCCCTTCTGGGAGGTTCCTCCAGGACCCTTTTCCCTAAACCCAAGCCCTAAACCCTAGACCCGGACTGGCATTTGGGTTTTGAGTTTAGTGTTCAGGGTTTCTCTGAAGTGCCTTAGAGCAAGGGCCTAGGGTCTACAGTCTAAGGTTTAGGGTTTAGGCAAGCGCCCTCAGAAGTCAGGCTTTGGGTTTTGGGTGTAGTCAAGTTTCGGGTCTCGGGTTTGGGGATGGGTCTAGGGCGACCAGGGTCAATCGCACCATTAGCCCAACACCGAAGAAGGCAGACCACAACGCTGGAGCTTGCGACCTAGAAAAGTGAGGTGTAGACTTCCTGAAACAGGTAGCTTTGATTTGAAGGCTGCCGCTGTATGGGGGTTTCCGACGGAAAGTCTTTAGTAGGGCTTAACATACGGATCATGGCATTTCGGGTCATGGGTAGGGGGCCTCGTTTTGGCACATTCTGCCCTTGTAGCGGATTTGGGGGCAGTCTAGGGCCTGGGGTTTCCGGGCTTGTTGGGGCTGCAGGCTCTAGGGCTTCCGGTGTGAGTGCCGTCCCTCAAACCAGTTTAGGACTCAGGAGCCACTACCTCCTTGTGTTGGATGCAAGTGCGAGGGTGACATGTGCGCCGCGTGCACTGCTGGCTCAGGCTGATGACCCAGAGGACGACTGTCTCACGCGTTGGTTGCATACCTTCTGATCTTAAGCATGCGCCGGCTTTCGAATACCTCAGCTCCACAACCTGCCATACAGGGTATTCTTCTGGGTAGTCTTTGGAGTTCGGGCTTGAAATTCAGAGCCTCCGCCCCCCCTCCCTGCGCCACCTTTACTTTTACAATCCTACTGAGGTTTGTTTCATATCAATTGAAATCTGTCCAGATGATTATCAACCGCTTGCACACGCCGCTTCGGCCGCAGGGCAGGCCCAACGCGAGGCATCGCAGACGAAGGAAAGCCAAAGTCATATGTCGCTTGGTGCAGGCTAGGGGACCCTTGTTCGTGTTTTTTTGTTGCGCCTCTGTGGGAGCGGCCCATGCGCTGGACTCCTGGACCCCCCACGGCATCGGATTGCGGCTCTCCAAGCGAAGCGCCATGGGTCACATTTTTGGACACTTCAGATTCTTGTTGGCAAGCAGCACTTGCTGACCCTGGAGCAGTTCCTCCGCGTTTGTTTGGACCCAAGCCCCAATTTTTGCGATAGCCACAAACCAAAAGCGAAGACCTCCCACGTCTTGCCGAAACCTTCCTATTTTCAAGTGTCCACATTTCCGCCCTGTCACTTGCGCTACAATCGGGGTAAGTAGTTGTCCAAGAGAAGGTCCGGCTCATTTCCGCGCTCTGTTGTAAGCTAAACCAACGTTGGGGAAGAATGAGAAAAGAGTAATCCTTGTACTAAACATCTTTTTTAAGCCTGAGATGTGATTTCGACGCCACGCGTCGTGCCCAAATGTGCGTGGCAACGGGCGACGAAAAGACCGGCTCGCGTAGTGCAAAATCCTGCGGCGCCTCTGCTTTCTCATCCTGGGCGACTACCGCGTTACTCCGCGTGTAGCTGCTGTTGAAGAAGCCGAGGAAGAGTCACCGACAACACCCAAGTCGTTGGCAGCTTCCGAGGGTGTACAGGTTGTAGCAAGTAAGTGTCCAATCCCTTCGTAGAAAACAAGAGAGCAACGTCATGACAGTGCTGCCACATTCACGACAACACTCTTTCTCTTTCGAGGCGCGAAACAGTCTGCCGTGGAGTCATCTAGCTGCAAAAGCCTCACAAATTCGCTCTGCAGATACGCTGCAACGCTCACGGTTCTGAGCGGACATCCGAGAAACGACAACGTCGGGGTTTGTTTCTCGGTGTGTTTATGGTCTTTGCTCTTCCAAAAGGTTGAAGATAGATCCCCGAAACCCTGAACCTCTTTTCGACATCATGGTTCTTTCTAGGAGTTCCCTACGGTGTCGTCTAGCTTGCTCTCCCTGGCTGAGGCAGCGTGCATTTTGGAGTGCCGCGAGGTGGACTGCCGCATTCTTGCCAGTCATTGAGAGGTTCTCGGATCTGGAAGCGATTTGAGAGGGAGGTGGCCAGTTTGGGTTTGCGGGTGTAGCTGTTCTGTCGATTGTGCCACGCAGGCCGCCCTTTTCGAGACGTGCCGCGCGAAACTGACGCGCGAAACGCGCGGAACGTCGCCAAAGCGACCCGCCCCAGTTGCGCACGTGTCGAGTCCCTCGCGCAAGAAGCCACAATGTTTCCGCGCACGCTTCCCCGACGATTTCGAGGGCAGACGGGGCGTGCCAGAACACAAGCCCCCCGCAACTGGACCCGGTCAGCGGTTACGAGTTTAGCGTTTCACTGCCGCCGCTTGATAAGACTTAGCTTCGAGTTTTGTCGTGGACAACGCTCGCTTGCCTCCACAAGAACTGCAGCAGGGCCACGTGCGTAAGGCTTACAGGGTTTACCTAATTGATCTCTGTCATGCAAAAAGGCCATTGGCGCCTTGAACAGAGACGATTTCGAGGGAGGGGTTCTTTGAGAGTTGCCTGATTTGTTTCCGCGCTCGCGGTTCAAGGGCGTGGGGTAGTCTGGCGGGGTACTTTGGCGGGGGTAGAAGTGGGGCCTGGGCCTCAGTGGGGGGCCGTGTAAACCTAAACTGAAAACCCTTAACCCAAACCCCGTCCCTAAACCCTAAACCCTAAAAAGAAGTGGGAAGCGTCTTCTGCGGCGTTTATGAGGCAAGTGTGGTTTACGGATTGTCGTAGTCTTAGCGACACGCTCCGAAACCCTAAGATGAGCAAGCGTGAGGACAAGCGACTCTCCATAGAGATCGCCTCAATGCGAGAATCCCTATGGAGAGGCAAGGGAGAGCACTACGGCGATCCTTATTATCAGGACGACCGTCCAGAAGAGCCAACGGACGAAGTTCGCTGGATCGACACTGATGTCATGGTCGCAGATCCCTTGACGAAAGTCATGGAGAGCACCAAGTTAGTTGAGTGTTTGTTCACTAACTGTTTGAATGTCGAGCAGCCAATTGAGTCCGTGATCAAAAAACGGGCTAAGCAGCTTCAGAGAAGGAAGACTGCAGACCCTGCGGACGGGCTGGAAGTGATCCACTCTTCGCTTGGACCTTTATACAGGCCAGGCTTCTACGCCAGAAGAGTCACGGGTGTGAAATAGTGCTCGTAGACCAGCGCGTGCGAAGCCTGCTAGGTAAAGCCATGGTACTCATGTACAGTCAGAGTCTGTTAGCCGAACCAGTTTGACAGCACCGACTCGCCGCAGGGGCCCCTTTTTGGAGCCAAGGCTCAGACGGGAAAACGACCGGTTGTCACACCAGCTTTTTAGGGCTTCAGGTTTAGGCTTAGGCCTCGAGGCCTTTGAAAAGAGGGCCAATGAAGGCCATGGTGGCCACGCAGGCCGTGAAGGCTGTGGAGCAGGCAGGAGGAGGTGGAGGAGGACGAGGAGGCCTCTTTGGAGTCGGTTGCTTTTCCATTCGAGAACAACCGCGCAAGCTATCTTTGCAGCAACAACGACGACGGCTTACCGTATGATGTTTTTCAGCTCCAGCCTCAGCCCATGGATTGCCAGTATGTAGAAAAGCGCCACGAAGAGCTATGGTTGCCAAAATGATCAAACAATTAATTAAGTTACACCAACTGTGGACAGATTTCAAAGGTGTTTAGTTGCAATAGTGGATTGTAATGGTGGGTTGAGGTTCGTCGGATCTAGAGAAAGGGTGGGGTGGAGGCGAAGGTGGTGCTCGTCGCAGGTTGAGAAATTGCTTGGCAATAAGCTTGCTCGTGTATTTGGATTCCGGTGATCGATCGCTCAGCCACAAAGTCCACAACCCCCCAAAACCAGCGCAAAAAATGCGAGCCTTCAATCTCAACTTGCAGCCCAGCCCCTAAAACCCAATACCCGAACCCCTGGCACCCCTAAATGTCCCAAATGCCCCACCCCGCAGGCCCTGACCCCTGATCTTACAGCCCGTAGAAACACCTGAGCTTCTTTTGTGGTCCATGTCCGTAGAGCCTCTTTCCGCCCCATGCCCCGGTTCCACGACAAGGACTCGGCTCTTGGTCGCCATGCTGAGCTCCTGGGGGGCCTTTGCACCTGCCTGGTGCAAGGGAGCTCAGGTTTGGGGGTTTAGTGGTTCAGCGGTCGAAGGCTCACATTGTTTTTTGGTTGCCCTGGGAAGATTTGAGGCCCCAAACAGAGTAGGCCTTAGGGTTTGCAGGAAAAGTGACTTGCAACGGCCTGTTGCGCACTAACGGACGGCTGCTTCTCTATGCCTCAGCTGCCCACGCCCTGAACACGTAAGGTACAGCCCCCAAACCAGGGTTTAGGGTTTAGGGTTTAGGGTTTAGGGTTTAGGGTTTAGGGTTTAGGGTTTAGGGTTTAGCGTTTAGGGCTAGTTTGTGGAGACTTGGATGTCCAGCCGAAGAATGTCGTGAGCCTTGATTCACAACTTCCGCTGAAGAAATCTTGTAAGCCCCTGAAACTCAAAACGCCAAGAGTGCCTCCCTCGGAATTTGAAAAACCCTGAAATCTTAACCTTCCGACCCTGAACCCCAAACCCTAAACACTAAATCGCAGCCTAGACTCGAAACCCTTGACTGGGTCCAACAACCCTGAGTTCCAAAGGACAACAGGCTGGTTCTTAGCAGGGAATGAGGGAAGAGGTACCCTGTGTAATCCCTCAAAGGGTTTTCTAGGGCCCAAGTTCTTCCTAAGAACCAGGGGAATAAAACCTTTCAGTTGAGGGTTACGGGTTTGGGACGTAGGGTTTCGAGGAACCCTCCTGAACCCTGAGCCCTGAAGCCCTGAGCCCTGAGCCCTGAGCCCTGAACCCTGAACCCTGAGCATTAAGCTGAGCCGCTAAACTTGGCCGCCTTGAACGTTACACTCTGAACGTAGCTTGCTGAAGTGGATGATTGGTGTAGGTCAGAGGTGGATCTAAATTAGATGCAGTGTCAAATCAGTCCATGGAATCAACCCTACAGGCGCCCAAAACCGTAAGCTCTACGCCCTCCTTTAACCTTAAGCCCTTCACCCAAGGTGAACCTCCTCTGCCCTAAGCCCTCGACATCCTTGGAGAGCGCGTCCCCAAGCCTTTGACAAGCCTAGACCCGCTCGACCTCTTTTGGAGGAGCGGGGGATTTAGAAAGCATGATCTTAAGCAGGGGTCATAGGTCGGATGGCCCCCCAACTTTGGGGCCCTTTTGGGGTTTCTGATCAC
Organism: Symbiodinium natans; assembly: GCA_905221605.1. Taxonomy (NCBI): domain Eukaryota; class Dinophyceae; order Suessiales; family Symbiodiniaceae; genus Symbiodinium; species Symbiodinium natans. Next base: position 127,877 of record CAJNDS010002109.1, read on the forward strand.
CCGATGTATCCTTTTTGGTATATTCTTTCAACCATACTTTAAGAACTACATGCGAAGTCATGAGACCACGCCTTGCCAATGACGCTTTGGGGCCCCCCCGCATGGCGCGCGGAGAAAATCGACGACAGGGTGGGTGGGTCCCTCTGCTTCGGGCCTTGGGGCGTTTTGGGTTGAGTCTTCAGGAGTTCCTACGCCCCAAAAACCTTCAAACCTGAACCCTCCCAACCCCCCCCCCCCTCCCAAAAAAGCAACCAAAACCCTAAACCGTAAACCGAAACCGTAAACCGTAAACCGTAAACCGTAAACCCTAAACCCTAAACCCTAAACCCTAAACACTAAACCCTAAACCCTAAACGATGCCTTCTGCTGTTCTTATAAATGCGGATCGTAAATGCCGAGCACTCTCCTGAAGCCCTAAACCCTAAACCCGAAAGCCCCCGATTCCTAATCTCTAAGGCCGTCAGGCCCTTCAGCCGCAACACCCTTAAGCCGACTCTGGGGTTTAGGGTTTAGGGTTTAGGGTTTAGGGTTTAGGGTTTAGGGTTTAGGGATAAGGTTTAGGGTTTAGGGTTTAGGGATAAGGTTTAGGGAGGGTTTAGGGTTTAGGGTTGAGGGTTTAGGGTTTAGCGTTCCTGACTCCTCGGTTACTCTTGGACTCTTGGGTGTAGTAGGCCATCCGAAGGCCCTGCCCTGAACCCTAGCAGCTTTCAAGCCTCATGCCCGAAATCTTCAAGGGGTTTAGGGTTTAGGGTTTAGGGTTTAGGGTGTAGGGTTTAGGGTTTAGGGTTTAGGGTTTTTGGATATCCCCCAAACCCTAGACCCCTAGACCCCTAGACCCCTAGACCCCTAGACCCCTAGACCCCTAGACCCCTAGACTGCTAGACCCCTAGACCCCTAGACCCCTAGACCCCTAGACCCTAAACCCTACACCTTTGACCCTAAACCCTAAATCCTAAACCTCGGGGAGCCCCAGGCCGCGCGATCCCCGAGGGCGTGGACGTGGAGGTCGGAGCGCAGCGCGCCGCTAGGCTGCCCTGCACTTTGTGGTGTTTAGGGTTCAGGGTTTCAGGTTCAGGGTTTAGGGTTTAGGGTTTAGGGTTTAGGGTTTAGGGTTTAGGGTTTAGGGTAACTTTCGATCCTTAGCTTTTTGGGGTTTATTGGGTTTCTCAATAAGGCAGCTAAAAAATTTAGATTCAGAACTACCCCGCTAAGTGCAGCGAAAGTAGGATGCCCTGCAGTTCCAGGCTGCCCCTGTTTGGAAGGGGTTGAGGGTTTGGGGTACTGGGGTTTAGGGTTTAGGGTTCGGTTGAGGGGTTTAGGGTTTGGGGTATTGGGATTCAGGGTTAGGGTTCGGGGTTTAGGTTTTTGGGGTTTGGGGTTTAGGGTTTGGGGTTTGTGGAATTTTGGGTTTGGGGGATTTAGGGTGTACGGTTTGGGATTAAGGATGTAGGGTGCAGGATCCGGGGCTTCCTTTGCAAGCCCCATTAGCCACAAAACGTGAGGCAGCGGTTGAGGGCTTTAGGGTTTGCTTAGCTTAGGGTCTTCTGGGTGCTTGCAGGGTTGTTTAGTCTTCGTTGACTTTGTTGTGGCTTTCTTGATTTTAGGGGCTTGGGCTTTGTTGAGTTATTCATGGGTTGGGGATTGCCTATTCATGGGTTTTCAATTATGTTGCTGGCTTGGCTGCGCATCAATGGTTTTTCGCTTCTTATGAGAAGTTTCGAGTTTTTAGGGTGGGCGGTGCATTGTTTTGCGATTTGCTTTAATACTTGCATTTGGCCACGGGGAGAACCCTAAACCCTAAGCCTAAACCCTAAACCCTAAACCCTAAACCCTAAACCCTAAACCCTAAACCCTAAACCCTAAACCCTAAACCCTAAACCCTAAACCCTAAATCCTAAACCCTAAACCCTAAACCCTAAACCTTAAACCCTACACCCTACACCCTAAACCCTAAACCCTAAACCCCAAACCCTAAACCCTGAACCCTAAACCCTAAACCCTTAAAACCCAGCCCAGGTCTCCGAGGCCAGCTCCTCCGTCGTGGAAGGCCCCCTACGAACCCTCAACTTAGCATCGGTTTAGGGTTTAGGGTTTGGGGTTTAGGGTTTGGGGTTTAGGGTTTGGGGTTTAGGGTTTGGAGTTTGGGGTTTCGGGTTTGGGGTTTAGGGTTCGGGGTTTAGGGTTTAGGGTTTGGGGTTTAGGGTTTAGGGTTTCGGGGTTTAGGGTTTGGGGTTTAGGGTTTAGTGTTTAGGGTTTAGGGATTAGGGTAGTTAGGTTTTAGGGATTATATGGTTTAGGGTTTAAGGTTTAGGGTTCAGGGTTGGTAGGGAGTGAACGGAATCTCAATAGCGGTCTAAGAATGATTCCCCATTCATTCCCATTGCTCCATTCCCTACGAATCATCAGTGAGCCATGAGGCCATGAGTCAATGAGGGCCTCCCTGCAGAATCGGATGGCGAATTTGGCAGGCGAGAAGTACAAGTTAAAGCTCTCATCCCGAGTCGGAGCTCGAGGTGATGTTTCCTGTGTTTAAGGTTTAGGGCTTGGGTTTATGAGGGTTGAGGGTTGAGGGTTTAGGGCTTAGGGTTTAGGGTTCACAGGCCCAAAACGGTATCGCGGGACGCCACTATCAGCGCGGCCCTGGCGCTGATGGCAGAAGACGCCGTGGTTTGACCACGCTCCTGGCAGATGCAAAGAAGATTTGGCAGTGTACTTATCAGATTCGTGCAGCACTTCGTGCTGCCTGCTCAAGGCACGGTCCCAGATTGTCCTTCGATCGAAGCCGAAGCCGAAGTCCAGTCAGGCACTTGTGCAAACTCACAGCTCACACGTTGACGTTCTGCAGGCTTTAGCTTTTTGTGTCCTGAGGCCACCCTGAGGTGGCATTGGAACCCGGAGAGCAATATGAGACATCAGACTACGCTAGCAGGCAGCGCAAATCCAGGCCTGTCACACGCGACTGCAGGGTGTGCTGGCATCCTCCTTCCCTCAACCCTTTGTAAAGCAGGGATATTTCTGTGTTTGGTGAGTGTAGATAAGGTTCCTTTCTAAAATTGGTGAGTGTATATATATATATATATATATATTGGTGTCGTCTTGGGGATACGAGAAATATATGCCCTACTTCACATAACCCAAACCCTGAACTCTTAGGCCAAAAAAGACCCTGACGTTGATGGGGGTTTTGGGCTAGGGGGGGAGGTCGGGAGCCCTGGGGTTGAGGGTTTAGGGTTAGGGTTTAGGGTTTAGGGTTTAGGGTTTAGGGTTTAGGGTTTAGGGTTTAGGGTTTAGGGTTTAGGGTTTAGGGCTTTTGGAAACCTCAACCCTAAACACAACAAAGCCCTCAATCAGCAATTTTTCCCTCAAGAACCTTGAAGCCCTCAAGCCCTTTGCCCCTTCAAAAACCCAGACCTTAAACCCAAATCGCTCAACAAAACCCCAAACCCCAAATCCCTAAACCCTAAGCCCTAAGCCCTATACAAACCCTAAGCCAAACCCTAAACCCTAAACCCGAAACCCTAAACCCTGAACCCTAAACCCTCAAGCCCCCTGTAACTTGAAATTGTTCAAAAAATTCCAAAAAACGAAACTCCTCGAAACTTTCCTCGAAACTTTCCCCGGACCGGAACCCTGAATAATTTCAATCAACCCCTCAACCCTCAACCCTCAACCCTCAACCCTCAACCCTCAACCCTCAACCCTCAACCCTCAACCCTCAACCCTCAACCCTCAACCCTCAACCCTCAACCCTAACCCCTAAACCCTAAACCCTCAACCCTCAACCCTCAACCCTCAACCCTCAACCCTAACCCCTAACCCCTAACCCCTAACCCCTGACCCCTAACCCCTAACCCCTAACCCCTAACCCCTAAACCCTAAACCCTAAACCCTAAACCCTAAACCCTAAACCCTCTAAAGCCTAAACCCTAAACACCTAAGCCCTTGTAAAACCACTTCCTCAAGGGCTCCTGTCCGGCCTTGGCGACTCTGCCGGCCTGATCTACGTCGGGCGCCCGGGAGAAAACCCTCCCCCGAAAGCCGTTCGGCCTGCTGGCCTTAGGGTTCAGGGGTTAGGGTTCAGGGTTCAGGGTTCAGGGTTTAGGGTTTAGGGTTTAGGGTTTAGGGTTTAGGGTTTAGGGTTTAGGGTTTAGGGTTTAGGAATCCGCTCTGAGCTCAACGTTTTTGGGGTCTGGGGGTTTAGGGCTGTTTAGGGTTTAGGGTTTAAGGGTTTGGGGGTGTTGGTGTTTCGGAGTCCGGAGCCCGAGGCTTTGAACTCAACGTAAAGCTTGGGGTTCAGGGTTTAAGGCAGGGTTTAGGGTTTGGGGTTTAGGGTTTAGGGTTTAGGGTTTAGAGTTTAGGATTTTAGGGTTTCCGGGATTGGGTTTTCTATGCGGGCTACGAAGAGTGATGGCGCCCCGCTGGTGTGCAAGAGTAAGGGTCAGCGTGTTGCATCTAAAGCTGGGCGGACATCCGGGCAAGCTGGGGTTTAGGCTTTTCAGGGGTATTAATTAGGTTGTTTGGTGATTATTGCTGCTGAGATTTGATAGGTGATTTGTAATAGAAAACAAAAAGGAAGCATTCATGCGATTCGTTTCGCCCATGCGTTTACTTCGTGCACTTATTGCTCACTCTCTGATATAGTTCGTGTTTATCGTGGGCAAACCATAAGCCCCAATAAGAATACTATAACAACAGGCCTGAAACGGAATTAAATGGCCCGTAAATCTCCTTAAGAATAAAATCCTAGATCTGGAGGAGATAACATATGACTTCATGGTGGTTCGTTCTCTCACATAATAAGATAACAGTAATAGTGCAATGAACGAACAAGGAACGCCGTGAATGATCACAATGAATAATTTTATGTTGTTGGTCTTGTTTTCTTCTTTATAACCGCGTGCAAATACGAAATGAAAGTAAGAGTGGTTCACGTTTCGATCTTCGGTTTTTTATCATGCATTGTGTCCGTCGGTGTTGCCTGCTTGCACATTCACACACAAACAATTGAACTCGTATCCTCCCCAACAAAACCCTAAACCCGAATCCCTAGACCCCAAACCCAACCCCAAGGCTTAAACCTTTGGCCTCAAGAAACCCAAGGCCCAAACGGAAACCCAAACGAACCCCAAACCCCAAAACAGATCTGCGCCTAAATCCTTCACCTGAAATGCTAAACACAAAACCCTAAACTTAAACCCTCGGGTGGGCGCCGCAAGAACTCGACAGGTCTTTGCCCTTGGAGCCCTCACGCTGGTTGCAGGCTGGTGCTGTTGAGGGGATTAGGGGTTATAGGGGTTTAGGGGTTTGGGGGTTTGGGGGGCTTAGGGGTTCAGGGGTTTAGGGGTTGAGGTTTTAGGAGTCTAGGGGTTTAAGGGTTCAGCGGTTTGGCTTTCTGAGCCCTGAACCTACATGCGAGCAAACGCTAAGTCCCTCACACCTCAAGCTGAAACCCCCCAGCCCTAAACCCTCATCCCTCATCCCCTGCTTCCCGAAATCCTTACCCCTAACTCCTGACTCTTGCTTCGCTAAGAGTTGAACTTTCAACTTTTTGGGTTTCCACATTTAGTAGGAATAATGAAGTCTATCCTCTGTTTTCGTAATTCCTTAATTCTTATTTAATGTTTAGGGTTTAGGGCTTAGGGCTTAGGGCTTAGGGTTTAAGGTTTAGGGCTTAGGGGTTTAGGGCTTAGGGTTGAGCCCTAAACCCGGCCTGCGTGGAGGTCTTGGCCAAGCTTTCCAGCGCGGAGCTCGCAACTTGCGCATTGTTCGTCGTGGTTCGCTTCTTTCTTTTTAGGGTTAAGGGTTAAGGGTTTAGGGTTTAGGGTGTAGGGTTTAGGGCTATGTAGGGTTGTTTTTTTGACATCCTGTGGAGCCCACTTGGAGGTTCATGGCACTTAAGAACCCAATTATAACTGCACTTATAGCCCAAGTAGTTACAACCATATTAGGGCACTTAAAGGGCTTGTAGTTGGGTGAAGAAATACCATGAACCTCCACGCAAGGTGTGTATTCTCAAACCCTGACTTAACCCTGAACCCTAGATCTTTGTGTGCTTGTCGTCGGGTGAAGGAGTACCCCATTTGCCATTCGCAGTTGGTTAGAGGAAGTACGCACCCTGAATAGAACATGCAGAGTTCCGTGAAGAAGTACACTGAGCCCTGAATCCCAGTACAGGCCCCAGAGCCTCTTTTGCTCAGGTTCGGCCAGTCCGAGGAGGAGGAGATCGCAGGCTGTCACATTAGGGTTTAGGGCTTGGGGTTATAAGGGTTTAGGGTAACCCGCAACCCGAAATTCCCCTCAGCCCTTAAACCCTTCAACCCGAAACCCGGTGTGGCAGGGAAGGTGCTGGCTACATGCACAGCTTGACGGAGCAACGGTCAGAGAAAGCTCCACCCCAACTCCCCGCAGGGCAGCCCCCGAAACACAGGTTTAGGGGTTTGGGGTTTAGGGTTTAGGGTTAAGGGGTTTGGGGTTTAGGGTGGGGTTTGGGGTTTAGGACCCCCGCAGGCTCTGGAAGCCCTGCTGTGGGGTTTGGGCTACCTCATGGGCCCTACGACCCCTAAACAACCTAAGTGAACCCAAAAGCCCTCTGCCTGCCCCGAAAACCTAAACCCTAAACCCCAAACCCGAAACCCTAAACCCTAAACCCTAAGCCCCAAACCCCAACCCGAAACCCGAAACCCTAAACCCTAAGCCTTAAAACCTAAACCCTAAACCCCAAACCCTAAACCCTAAACCCCCCCCGTGCCCTTGGCCTTTGCCCACAGGGGTCCGGCCCGGGCTAGGGGACCGAGCAGCGGCCGGCTTCCCCAGGTTTTAGGTTTTTTTTTTTTTTTTTTTGTTGGGGGGGGGGGGGGGGGGGCTTAGGGCTTCGGGTTTAGGGTTTAGGGTTTAGGCCTTAGGGTTTAGGGTTTGGGGTCCAGGGTTTGCGGGATTTGGGGGCTTAAGGATTTAGGTTGAGGGTTCAGCCTTTTTTTTTTGTTGTTTGGGGGCGGGGGGAGTGTTAGAGTTTGGGCTGCGGGGGTGGGGGTAGGGTTTTACCCTAAACCCTAAACCCTAAACCCTGAACCCTAAACCCTAAACACTAAACACTAAACCCTAAACCCTGTGGGCGTTTCTAGGGGTGGGGACTTAGGGCTTAGGACTTGGGAGTGAGGTTCTAGACCAGCGAGAAACTGCGTTGAACCCGGTTTTGGACTCGGTGTTCGTGCTGTGGTCCGGGGTTTAGGACTTATCGGGTTTATAGGGTTTGAAGTCTCCACATTCCTACTGTCAGGGTTTAGGGGTTTGGGGTTTAGGGTTTAGGGTTTAGGGTTTAGGGTTTAGGGGTTTTAATCAACCCCGAACCCCAACATCGCCCAACAGGAGCCCTAAACCCCCCCCCTTCCCCCCCCCCCCCCGTGGTTTAGGGTCTAGGGTTTCGGGCTTAGTGTTTCGGCTTTCAGGCTTAGGGTTTTCGGTTTGGGTTTTTGGGTTTAGGGTTTAGGGTTTGGGGTTTGGGGTTTGGGGTTTGGGGCTTACCTGGGTCTCAAGTACCTGCCGAAAGTGGTGGTCAAACCCCACATGGGTAGTTGTCTAAGTCAGAGTCCCTTTGGAGGGGCCTTTCTGGGTGCCCTCGTGCTATCTTGGGGAGAAAAGGAATCCTAACTTAGAGAGCTGCCTGCTTTTCACGGAGCCTCCGTAAACTTTACCCTAAACCCTACAGCCTAAACCCTAAACCCTAAACCCTAAACCCTAAACCCTAAACCCTAAACCCTAAACCCTAAACCCTAAACCCTAAACCCTAACCCCTAAAACCTAAACCCTAAACCCTAAACCCTAAACCCTAAACCCTAAACCCTAAACCCTAAACCCTAAACCCTAAACCCTAAACCCTAAACCCTAAACCACGAAACCCTAAACCCTAAACCCTAAACCCTGCCAATTTGTACAGCCTGAGGGTTGCAGCTGTGCCTTGCCAGCCGAGGCAAGAGCCTTACAGCGGCGTGCTAAGCAGATCGAAGAAGGCACGCCGGGGCCTCCCCCAAGTTCTGAGTTTCGGAACCCCAGAGCCCTAAACCCTCAACCCTCAACGCTAAACCCTAAACCCCAAACCCTAAACCCCAAACCCTAAACCCTAAACCCTAAACCCTAAACCCCAAACCCCAAACTTGGGATGCTTCCCCCATCTACTAACAGCCCTTAATAGGGATTACCGTGCCCCCTCTTATTAAGGACTGTTAGTAGATGTGTCCCAGGGAACCCAAGCCGAGGAACCCCCCAAAACGCAAGGCCCGGGTTTAGGGTTTAGGGTTTAGGGTAAGCCCTGAACGGTGGAAGCTGGGAGATTCCGCCCTTATACGAACAGTCCTGAATCGGGATTTGAGTAGGAGGTACTATGTCGTTTTTTGGGGGGTTTATAGGGTTTAGGGTGTAGAGTTTAGGTCCTTTTTAGGGGGTACGATAATCCTTATTTAAGGACTCTAAGTATAGGGCCTAGGGTCTAGGGTTTGGGGTTGAGGGCAGTTTGAGTACTGGACAGGCTTCAGATTTTGTGGAGCCGCCGTTTAGGTTTCAGGGTTCAGGGTTTAGGGTTTAGGGTTTAGGGTTTAGGGTATTTTGGCTCAAGCTTTCCGCTACGAGACCCCAAGTGGGTGATTGCAACAATTCAGACTCAGTATTTCTGTGATTCGCAGTCCAGTGTTTGACATGGTATCAGACGCGGACCACAATAAGCTGCGTTCATGCATTGGTTATGCCAGAAGAAAAGCGGCAGTTCTCAAAGTTCCTTTTGATGTGAAGACCCACCTCAAGGCGGCTATGAACATGCTCCGTCAAGCCAGGCATGAGTGCCGACAACAGTTGCAGGAACAGTTGCAGGACTTCAGCTATGAGACACTCCACGGTTCTGGCATCCCAGATGCCCCTTTTACCGCTACACTCAATCTTGCAGAGCTTCTTTTTCCACATGATGGGGAACCCGAATAAGCTCGGGGGGAAAGGTGTGACTCTACAGCAGGTGATTCCAACATACAAGAACCTGCCGTGCTGAAGCGCTTACGCGAGACTGCTAGTGTTCAGGATACTGATGTTATGGACACAGGGTAGCCCAACCAACAAGAACGATACACCCATGAGATCAGATCTGGCGATTCTTGCGAACCAAAAGCTTTGCCTTGTCCCTCCTTGCGGGATGATCCAGAAGGTTTCGTGCGACATCTTGTTGCACAGGCGACGAGTGATGCGGAGGTGGTAAATGGGTTGCAAGTGATATTGTCCGATCTCCAACGCGAGCACAGGGAGGCCCCTCGTGGTGAGAGACGCTCGTGGCTCATTCGTTTGTGCGTGATAGTTCGCGAGGAGGTTCGCAAACATGGCGGAACAGTCAGCTCGAGAACAGTTGTCAGTCAGTAAGTTCGTTCTGTGTCTGGCCTTGTTCGGAGAACAGGTGCGACACATCCAGGCGAGGATCCACGCAAGCCTGCTGCAAAAAAGGGTTTAGGGTTTAGGGTTTAGGTCCTAAAGGGTGTGCCCCACCCAAAACTGCCTGGCGTCACTGGGCCTGCTCATTGTTCATTGTAGACCTTTCAAAGACTAAGCCCAAAACTTTCATAAGTCTCAACCATAAGCCCTAAACCCTTCAGCACGAAACCCCTTGTGGCTCCATGCGAGGCATCGAGATCGTCCAAGACGAGGCCGACAACGACTTCGGGCAGGCGCTGGCTTCGCGGTTGTCGTGGCACGGCTACTCAGCCCTAAACACCAAAAGTAGAAACCCGAAGACCTTGTACCCTAAATCCTCAACTCTAATCCCTACACCCTAAACCCTAAACCCTGCAAGCCCTAAGGCCCTGTACGTGAAATCCTAAACCCCCCCCCCCGAGCCCGGAAGACCGACGGCCAAAGCCAGGCGGTTGCCGAGGCAGACGAGTATCGACTGCGTGGGGCAGCCCAGGAGCTGGTGACTTGTGAAAGTATTTAGATCTCGGGCTTAGGGATTAGGGTTTCGGGATTAGGGTTTCGGGATTAGGGTTGCGGGATTAGGGTTTAGGGTTTAGGGCTTCGTCAGCTGTGATCGCCACAAGGCCAAACCATTGCGACTCGCAGCGAACCAAACCGGAGGCAGCCCAAACCAAGCCAAAGCCATTCCAAAGCCACATGCGAAACACGTCTACGGGACACTTGAGCCACTATTGAAACGGTTGGAAGGCTTACCTTCAAGCACCAAGGGTCATGATACCTCGGTCTTAGGCCAAGTTTTTGGTTATTTGACCTTGTCCCCAAACCCTGTAACCCTAAACCCTCAACCCGATCCCTAAACCCTAAACCCTAACCCTCAACCCAAGAGTCCCGGCACCCATACCCTCATCCCTGACTTCCTGCCCGACAGGGCACCGCTGAACCCAAAGCCCTGAACCCTACTCTAGTAGACCCTTTTCAAGATTTAGGTTTCCCGTAGTTTTTTAGTTTCCCTTAAGAAGCCACTTCAAACCAAGACGGGCACCTTGTTTTATTCCTAGGTTACTCTTGGGTCTAGGTATTTCCCAAATAGGGGATCCCTCTGATAGGTTGCCTTGCCTTTATTTGCCTTTCGCCCTACCCTAAGCCCGAAACCATAACCCCTGAACCCTGAACCCTGAACCCTGAACCCTGAACCCTAAACCCTAAACCCTAACCCCTAACCCCTGACCCCTAAACCTCTGTCACCAGGTGAGAGCGACGCGGCTCTTCCAGGTTGGCTGGCTGAGCTCGTGGGTGAAGGCCTGCTTGAGGGTTTAGGGTTTAGGGTTTAGGGTTTAGGGTTTAGGGTTCAGGGTTCAGGGTTTAGGGTTTCGGGCTTAGTGGGTTACAAGTACAGGTTATAATTGGGTTGTAAGTGCCATGAACTTCGAAGTGGATACCCCTGCAAGACCCGGGAGCGTCCTTCTCTCTCTCAGCTCAGAAGGTTTGAAAGATCGATTGAATCCAAGGGTAATTATAAATAGGCATATACATATACACATACGTGTACATATACGTATACATACATACATATATGCACAGACATGTAAAAAGCAATAAACAAAGGAAGTGTATTTATTTCTCTAAACCTAACCCTAGACCCTACACCCCACACCAAGGGTCCATGGGCACCAAGGGTCCATGGGGTGTGGGCTGCGTTCTTGCGCAGGTTTCGAGCTCGACATGAACTTCTTCGACTCTCTCATCGACACGGCCGCGAGGACGGCCCCCCAAGCGAAGGGGCTTGGGTTGAGGGCTTTACGTAGGGCCGCTTTACGTAGGGCCCCGAGCAGGTGCCTAAACCCCCCAAACCCCAAACCCCAAACCCCAAACCCCAAACCCCAAACCCTAAAACCTAAACCCTAACCCTCCTACACTTTCCAAAAGGGGCCTTTCAGCCCGGGATCCCAAAGCCTTAAACTCTAATCCCTAAACCCTAAACCCTAAACCCTATACCCTAAACCCTAAACTCTAAACCCTCATCCCTAAATCCCACAGCCCTAGCCCACGCAGGAGTGGCGATGTCGACCAGGCTGAGCTTGGGCCTTGAGCCGTTCGCAGCTGCCACTTGCGGTGTTTAGGTCTATGGGTTTAGGGTTTAGGTCTAGGGGTTTAGGGTTTAGGGTTTAGGGGTCTAGGGTTTGCAGGTCTAAGCGTCCCTGAACCCTCATGGACTTAAAGCCCTAAAGCTCAAAAGCCCCAATGTTAGGGTGGTTTAGTAGCATTTTTCTCGAAGTCGGCTTTGCGTCCGGGGGTTTTCTGGGTGGTAAACACAGGCATGGGTGACAATTGAGTGTTCCGAGGTCTGCGGGTCTGGGGGTCTGGGGGTCTGGGGGTCTAGGGAGGTCTGTGGTCAAGAAGGCTCTTAAGCAATCTGCAGTGAGATTCTGGGTTCTTGGCCAGCCGACTTTCAGAATTGTCATCCCTAAACCCTACACCCCGAACCCTGAACCCTAAACCCTAAAACCCTAAACCCTAAACCCACCCCATTCTTATTCTCACCGAACCCCCTTATATAGATCTGTTTAGACGTATGAGCCCGGAAACGTCTGCTAATGGAAAGTAGTCTTGGAGCGGAACCCCTGGGCCGGCTAGGGTTTAGGGTTTAGGGTTTAGGGTTTAGGGTTTAGGGTTTAGGGTTTAGGGTTTAGGGTTTAGGGTTTAGGGTTTAGGGTTTAGGGTTTAGGATTTTTAGGGTTTAGGGTTTAGGGTTTAGGGTTTAGGGTTTAGGGTTCAGGGTTCAGGGTTTAGGGTTTAGGGTTTAATGCCACGTTAACATCAATCCCTACGCCCCCCCGAACACCCCTTTTTGCTTCCTTCCTCCCCGCCCAAACAGAAACAAGAAGAGAAAGACTTCAAGCCCTAAACCCCTAAACCCCAAAACCCCAAAACCCTAAAACCCTAAAACCCCAAAACCCTAAAACCCTAAAACCCTCAATCCCTAAACCCAACAAAAACCCTCAAACCCTAAACCCTAAACCCTAAACCCTAAACCCTAACCCCTAACCCCTAAACCCTAAACCCTAAACCCTAAACCCTAAACCCTAAACCCTAAACCCTAAACCCTAAACCCTAAACCCTAAGAGAAGAAGGTGCTTTGTTGCAAAGGTCCTGGTTCCGACAAGCCCTGAAGCTGAACTTCACGCCCCAGGCTGCGGGACAGGGGGGGGGGTTTAGGGTTTAGGGTTTAAGGTTCAGGGTTTTGGGTTTGGGGTTTTGGGCTTCGGCTTTTCGGCTTAACGTGGGGTTTTGGTTATTTTTTTTGGGTCTCCCAGACCCATTTATTTTTTTAAAGAATCGGCAAAATCCTTAAAACCCTTTGAAGCACATTAGTCCGGGATTGAAATTCTTGAAAGAAATCCGGGCCCCAGCCATTGAATGTTTTTGAGATTTTAAGGTTTTTAGGGATTTTCAAAAAAAAGTGGGTCCGGTAGGCCAGAGGCCCTCCCCGTTCATGTTTTTGAAGACTTCGAAAATCTTTAACAGACAGGCCATTCATGTTTTCAAAATACTAAGAAATTTAATGGGGAGAGCCCCTCCCCCCCCCCCCCCCCCCCGCCTTCCCCGAACCCATTCAAATTTCAGAATCTTAAACCTCAAAAAAGCAAAAAGTAAATGGGAAGCGGCCCGGATTCATTTTTTAAACACTTTAACGATTTTAAACGCCTGTAAATCTTGAAAATCCTTCAACGACTAAATATAAAGGGTTTTTAGGGGTTTAAAGATTTGTAACAAAATAAATGTGTGAGGGGGCCCGGAAGAAAATTAGACATCACTCGCATGTCGCATCTGCTCAGACCCCTTTTGAGCCAGACCCCAGCTGGTTGCGATCCTCGGACGCGACCAGGAAACTCTGCAGGGTCATGAGGTTTAGGTTGGGATGTCCCCCCTTATACTGACAGTCCTTTCTAGGGATTATATATATATATATATTGCCCCTTATAGTCCCTATTGAGGACTGGTAGTACAGGGCGGAACATCCCAAGGTTTAGGGGTTGACGAGGAAAACATTCTGCACCCTCTAGGAAGCGGAGCGTTCCCGAACCAGGCAAGCGTTGGTTACAACAGTCGTGCCCTTTTTCAGTTTCTTGGATGGGGTGTCGGGAGGGGAGGCCCCCCCTTGTGACGGGGTCATGGTTTCGGGTTCAAGGTTTAAATATAGGGACCCTAAACCCTAAATCCTAAACCCTAAACCCTAAACCCTAAGGGTGAGGGTGAGTGAGAAGTGGTACCTTGTGGGCCTTGTGCTGTCGGGGAATCGCCCTGCTGGGAGCCTCCGGTTCAGGGTTCAGGGTTCAGGGTTTAGGGTTTAGGGTTTAGGGTTTAGGTCTAGGGTTTAGGGTTTAGGGTTTAGGGTTGCGGCCCCATTGGCTCAAGCCCTTGATGCACTGCGCCTCAAACAAACCGTCCTAGGTTCAGGTGCCCAAACAACTCTAAACCCTTCAGCCCCCCAACAAACCCGTGAAAGACCAAGCCCCCGAAAGATGGACCCAAAACATGGAGCCCCTAAAGCCTAAACCCTAGATCATACAGCCCAAGCCCCGAACCCCAAACCCTTAAACCCTAAACCCTAAATCCCCAAACTCTTAGCCCCCTAGACCCTGAACCCGAACCAACTAAACACTAAGCCCTAAACCTTTAAACCCCTGGACCCCTAAACCCATGAACCACTGAACCCCTAAGCCCCTAAACCCCAACCCCCTAAACCCTAAACCCTAAACCCCTAAGCCCCAAACCCTAAACCTAAACCCGAACCCCTAAACCCCGAACCCGAAACCCCACACCCTCAACCCCTAAACCCTAAAGCCCTAAAGTCTAAACCCCCAAACCCTAAACTCCAAACCCCACGCCCTAAACCCTAAAACCTAAACCCTAAACTCTAAACCCCCAAACCCTGAACTCCAAACCCCACGCCCTAAACCCTAAAACCTAAACCCTAAACCCAAAACCCTAAATCCTAAACCCTAGACCCTAAAACCTAAACCCCAAACCCCAGCCGTAGGGCACCACGTTTCAGAACCTGGCGCGGGCGACCGCCAAAGCCGGAGCCTGGCTCTCAGTGCATCAAGTTTAGGGTTTAGGGTTTAGGGCTTGGGGCTTAGGGTTTAGGGTTTAGGGTTTAGGCTTAGGTTTTATAGAAATTGTGCAGGGTTTGTGTCCGAGGTTGACTTTTGGCGTTTTTTTTTTTTTTGGTTTCTTCTTTTGCATTTCCTTTTGTTTTTGAACAAAATTTGTCTTTTGCTTTTGTTATGCTTCGAGCATTAAGGGTTTTGGAGGGGGCCGGAAAGCCACGCCATTGTCTGAATTTTTTAACTGTGAAGGATGAAGGGTTATTGTGCGAGCTGCTCGTAATGAAACGCATACAATTTGTATGTATCCTGGCCTTGAGGGTTTAGGGTTTAGGGTTCATTCAGGGTTCAGAGGTCAGGGCTTAGGGGTTAGGTGTCCAGGGTTTGAGTGGATTTAGGTACTGCGTTTGGGAGCATTTAGAGGAGGGGTTTCCAGGGGTTAGAGTCAGAGGGGAATTTAGGCTTCTGCAGGGTTTGGGCCCCAAACCTCCCAGGCCCTTTATCTTGCAAGCCCTTACACCCTAAACCCTAAGCCCTTGAGCATGATTGACCCAACTTCTGAACCCAAAGCCCTAAACCCTAAACCCTAAACCCTAAACCCTAAACCCTAAACCCTAAACCCTAAACCCTAAACCCTAAACCCTAAACCCTAAACCCTAAACCCTAAACCCTAAACCCTAAACCCTAACTCCACCCAAGGACATGCCCAAGACCCTGGTGTGGCTGGAGCGCGCCGAGAAGGCCGGCGCAGCCTTGAACAAGGCGCACCGGAGGGTTTAGGGTTTAGGGTTTAGGGTTTAGGGTTTAGGGTTTAGGGTTTAGGGTTTGGGGTTTAGGGTTTGGGGTTTGGGGTTTAGGGCTTAAGGGTTTTGTTTTTCTTTTTCTCTTTCATTTAGTATTACTGTTAGTACTATTTTTTTGTTACTATCAGCATATTATTGTTGTTGTCCCCCTTTGGAGTCTAAGTATCTGCTCGGAAGTTCAATGGGGCCGTGGACGCGGGTTCGGGAAATCAATTCCAGGGCCAGGTTGTTGAAATGTGCTTGGATCTTGCAAGCTCCTGGCTGGTCTTTTGTTCTTGCCTTACAGTCACCCTAAACCCTAAACCCCAAAAACCTAAACCCTAAACGCTAAACCCTAAACCCCAAACCCTAAAGCCTAAAGCCTAAATCCTGTCCCGGAAAGTTCTTCGCAGGGGCTTCAAGGGCGTTTCGCAGGAGCTGGTTTTTCTCTTTCGAGCAGGGTTAGGGTTGGGTTTAGGACCCCAAGAAGGTACCCCCTACTTTTGGGAAACCCTCATGTAACCCCTATATACCTTACATAGTCCTTATATTCCTAAGTAGCCACTACATTACTCCCTGAGGTCCCGTATTATTCTTCTTCTTCCTCTTCTTCTTATTGTTTGTATGACTGTTGTTATGAATATTATCATTATTATTATTTGTTAGTATTACTTGTTTTGTTCTTATTATTAATACTGAAGTTTTGTTTTTTGTTTGGCAGGTTTCGGGACTTTCGGATGTAGGGCTTGGGGTTGAGGATTGGACTTTGTGATCGTCATTGGGGCTTGGATGCTCTGGTGAATGGATGCACGGGAAGCGCGCGGGAAGTAACACCGACCGTAAGCCCGGTGTTCTTCTGCATTTTTGCATGTGCCTTGCAGCTTGAAACTCAGTTTTGGCGCCTCTGTGGGGTTTCGAGTCTGGGGTTTCCTCAGAGAACCGAACCCAAAACCCTAAGCATTCCACCTGAAAACGCCGAGCCCTCAACCCTAAACTCAACAAACCAACTCCCCTCAAGGAAGACTTCACAGCGCTCATCGAGTGTGCGGCCCAGAAGGCAGGGTTTAGGGTTTAGGGTTTAGGGTTTCGGGTTTCGGGCTTAGGGTTTAGGGTTTAGGGTTTAGGAGATTTGAGGTGTCGAGTATGAAGGGCTCTCCGGGCCCAGGGCAGTGCTCTTGGCAGTCATGTGGGGGCTTCGGCACATTTAGGGTTCTTAGGGCTCAGGGCTTCGGAGAACTCAGCGCAGGAATGGTTTAGGGTTTAGGGTTTAGGATTTAGGGCTTATCGTTTAGGGTTTAGGGTTTAGGGTTTAGGCTTCCTGTGGGTTTTTGGATGCAGGCGTAAGAGGTTGAGGGCGTTAGGATGGTGGTTAGAAGTTGAGGGTACAGGGTTCCTGAAAGTTATAGGTAGGGATGTAAGTACTTGTACCCGACAATAGGGTTAGATCGTTAGTTGCCATACTTTTAACCCCTAAAACCCTAAACCCTAAACCCTCAACCCTGGACCTTAAACCCTAAACCCTGAACCCTAAACCCTAAACCCTAAACCCTAAACCCCAAACCCTAAACCCTAAACCCTGGACCCTAAGGGTTGGCAGCAGTTGGAGCGGCCCGTGGGAATGCCTTCTTTGCACTTGGGGGCACGTGGTTTTTTAAGCTCGGAAATCCTACGTTTCCGCATTTTTTCGCAGGAAGTTCACTCCACGCAAGGTCTGCTCCCAATCTACAAGTTTAAAGGTTCTGAAAGTTCTGAAAGTTCGAAAAGTTCTAAAAGTTCAAAAGTTCCAAAAGTTCCAGCAGTATCCAGGATCCCAGCGCGCCTTCAACTTTCGACAGTTGGAAAAGTTCTAAAAGTTTTAAAAGTAAAAGTTCCAACTGTATGCAGGATCTCAGAGCGTCCTTTCTAGTTCTAACAGTTCTAAAAGTTGTAAAACAGGATCTCTGAGCGTCGTTCTAAAACAAGTTCTAACAGTTTCGAAAGTTTCAGCAGTATCCAGGACCTCGGAGCGTCTTCAACTGTCGACAGTTCTACAAGTTCAGTTCTCAAAGTTCTAAGAGTTCTGACAGGTAAGGAATCGCTAGGTGTGTTCTACCAGTTCCAAAAGTTCTGGGAAGGGGTAGGTGTGTTTAAGAGGAGTGGAATGAGCAGGGGAGGAGTGGTCTAGAATCTAGAATGTTTCTCAGGGCCTGAGTTCGGGGCAGGTAGCAAGAGGTCCCTACGAAGTACGTAAACCCAGCGTCTTCTTGTTTAGGGTTTAGGGTTTAGGGTTTAGGGTTTAGGGTTTAGGGTTTAGGGTTTAAGGTTTAGGGTTTAGGCTACATGGCTTCCAGCTCTGCGCTTGGAGCTGCCACTGTGAACGTGTCAGTCTCAGGCGCCAACTCAAAGTTCCCTGGGTTTTCTGTTTGGATGGTGGCATCGAGGGTTGAGTCGCTGAGCAAAAGCAGCAAAGGAAAGGCAGAAAACAAAAAAAAAAAACTACGAAAAAAAAACACTGAAGGCACCCACAAATCCATGCACCCCAAACGCAACCAAGACCAAGACATTTCCATGCACCCCAAACGCAACCAGCGCACCCCTAAACCCTAAACCCTAAACCCGAAACCCAAAACCCTAAACCCTAAACCCCTGTAACAACCCATGAAGCACGGCAGGGCGACATCTCCGCAGCAGAGCTTTGGTATCAAAGGGCCGAAGCCGCCGGAGTTCAGCCGGACGTAGTTGGGGCCCCGCGGTGAGGGTTTAGGGGTTCAGGGGATTAGGGGTTTGGGTTTAGGCGTTTAGGGTTTAGGGGTTTGGGGTTTGGGGGTTTGGGGGTTTGGGGGTTTGGGGGTTGGGGGGTTGGGGGTTGATGCGGTTGGCTCTTTGGGTCTTTGGGGTTGAGAGGGCCTCATTGGAGAGTTCAGGGCTTCAGAGTCTTGTGTTTAGGGCTTCCCGGAGGGTGTGGGGCTCGGTTTTGGGGGTTCACATAGTTTAGAGTAAAGGGAACCTTTGAGACTGTTGTGTGGGGTTTGGGGTCTCAGCGGTTACCCGGGTGGGTGTTTCGGGTCTGCCCTAAAAACATAAACCCTAAGCCCTAAGCCCTAAGCCCTAAACCCTAAACCCTAAACCCTAAACCCTAAACCCTAAACCCTAAACCCTAAACCCTAAACCCTAAACCCTAAACCCTAAACCCTAAACCCTTAACCCTAAACCCTAAACCCTAACCCTAACACCCTTGAGAGTTGCTGGGGCATGTCATGTAGTAACCGTCCTTGGCTGCTCAGCTGCAAAGCGCCATTAGCCATCGGCGGGGTCATGTTTCGAAATGCCTTGGGAGATCACCCTTGAGAACAAGTTGGCCCCCCCTCCGCTGTGTGATGTGCTCGCCGCAGTGGCTGGCTTGCCGTATTCAAATGTCTCCTCAGCTGCTTATTTCCCTAACCCAACCCTAAACCCTAAACCCTGAGTTTTGACCCTTGAGGGTTGTGGTTCTGGCCTGCTTAGGTGTGGTTGAAAGCATGAAGAATGCAGATGAAGACGGCCGACGCGTCGCCCCGTTTCGCATGGTCATCTCGGACCTTGATGGAACGTTGCTGGGCGATGAGGACTCTGGCTGTCAGATCAGCAAGGGGACCAAGGAGGTCTTAAACCAGGTCATCAGCGATTCCTGCCCCCTGGTTTTGGCCACAGCTCGCGGCCTGAACGAGCTGCCGTGCCTGGATGGCCTACCGGGCCCACTGTTCCTGGTCATCTATGGGGGCGCAGTGTGCCTCAAGAGGTGCGCTGATGGGTTCCAGGAAGTCTTTGCACCGCAAGGGCTGTCGAAGACGCAAGCCTCCGCAGCTGTGCAGGCTGCTGAGGAGGAGGGCACTACAGTGTGGTTGTTTCAGTGTGGTAAGATCCATGTGAAGGTCGGACGCACAGGGGTCAAAGAGTCCGACGAGTGGATGAGGCAACACGCGGACCCCGACAGCTTGTTTGCTCATGACAGCTTGCAGAATATTATTGAGGAGGACCGCACGCTCGAGGTTTGTTCGGTGGCGTCGGCTGATCCAGAGGGCATGGCTCGAAACTTAGCCAAAAGGCTTCAGCAGGCCTGTGTTGAGCTGGAAGTCTTACCCCTTCCTCCGAGCACCACGGTCTCCATGAAGTCTCTTGGGATAAACAAGGGCTTCACCATTCAGAGGCTTTGCGACCACCTCGTGCGGAAGATGTCCTGGCTTTCGGTGATGGGGTCAACGACGTTGATATGTTCCAAATCGCGGGCTGCGGCATCGCCATGGCCAATGCAAGCGCTGCACTGAAGGAGGTTGCGAATGGGATCTCCCCGTGGACCAATGCTGAGGAGGCCGTGGCGAAAGAGCTGATGAGATTGAAGGATGAGGGCTACTTGTTGGCAACATCCCGCTGATACTCCCTTTTCATTCTATCCCAAGCTAGTTGCGTACAGACCGCTGAAGCAGTGGCCCCTCTTCAGTCCTTCCGACTTTTTGAGTTTCACGCCTTTGTGGCGCATGCGCTCAATCTGAGCCCGGAGCAAATCCGGGAATTGGCCATGGTATGGTCACCAAACCTCAAGCAACGCAACTGCATCCTCAAGCATTTCATCTACAAGAGTAGTTTAGGGTGGGGTTTAGGGGTTACGGTTTAGTGTTTAGGGTTTAGGGTTTTCCGGTTTAGAGTTTAGGGCTTAGAGTGCGCTGTAAGGTTTATTAGTAGTTAATGCAGGGTGACTTAAGCACATGTCACCGTTACAGAATCCTAAGAAGTTGCGGATGAGCTCCTTGCCCTAAGCTCCCTAAACCCTACGCCCGAAACCCGGAACCTCCAAACCTCGTGTCGGAACGCCATAGTTCAGCTCACCATGGTTTAGGAGTTTAGGGGTTTAGGAGCTTAGGAGTCTGTGAAGAATGAACGGCTCCCAGGCCTCCACCCTACACTCCCCCAAGACCCTCGACCCCTTCGAACCCGAAACCGCAAATCCCAAACCCCAAACCCAACCGATGGACGTTCGAAGATGCCAAGGCAATCCTCAGTGCGCTGAGGTCCACTTGACTGGGCCTAAATTCTAAACCCTAAACCCTAAACCCTAAACCCTAAGCCCTAAACCCTAAACCCCTCCCCAAACCCTGAGTGCGGTAGACTCGGTAGGGTTCGGACTTGTGGTTTTGTTGCATCTTTCAGATAAGGAATGTGATGTGGATTCCTCTTTCGTCCTGTGAAAGGGCTCCAACAGTAGCCACCCATATTGCCGGACATGCTCCGATCAGAAAGCTGATACTTTCATTTTCTGGAATGTTCTAGAGAAGGGAAGCTGATGAGCAAATGAGATAGAGACTCCCCCTAAACCCCAAACCCTGAACCCTAAACCCTAAACCCTAAACCCTAAACCCTAAACCTCTTGGTCCACAACAGTTTGGCGCTAAAGTAGGTCGAGCAGGGTAACCAGCATTCAGGACAGAACTTCACTCCGATCTCCAGGTTTAGGGTTTAGGGTTTAGGGTTTAGGGTCTAGGGTTTAGGGTTTAGGGTTTAGGGGTTTATGGTTTAGGGTTGGGTTTTTTGTATTCCCCGGCTTCTGATTGGCATCCTTGGAATCCTGGCAAGCCAGGCGCATAGGAACAAGAGGGTTCGGTAGGCTAAGTACACCAAGAAACTCCCAGCCCTAAGCCCCACTTTAGACCCTAAACCCTAAACCCTAAACCCTAAACCCGAAACCCTAAACCCTAAACCCTAAACCCTAAAACCTAAACCCCCAACCCTAAGTATGTCCTCACGCGGCACAGTTGCATGCCAGGAAGGCTGCCGTGAACAAGAACGAAGCTTCGGCGTCTGCCCCAGCAGCAGATCAAAAACCCCAAGCCCAAAAAGCGAGAAACCCTGGGCTTAGGGTTTAGGGTTAAGGGTTTAGGGTTTAGGGTTACGAAAGCTTTACAAGTAAGCCCGCCTTGAAAAGCCCTGAACCATGACAGCCTAGACTACCCATGAACTCCTAGCTATGCCCTATTGCCTGAAATCCCAAACTCTAGGACGCGAAGATCGGGAAGCTCAAGCGAACATCCCATGAGCGATTTAGAAGACATGCTAAATGTCCTATGGCCCATCCGATTCCCGTAATGACTACGCATCATCTATGGCCCAGGGATCGTCAATCGATGTGGGGGGTGATGGAAAATAGGGGTACTCTTTTTCGTCCCTTTACGGGGGTCCTATTTGGGCTGTAAACGGAGTCCCCCTTTTAGTGAAATACCCATGTCTGCGTCTCTTGTCGGAAGACTAGGCTATCGTCCGAAATGAACGATTTCAGTTGGGATGTTCCCCCTTATACTAACAGTCCTTATTAGGGAGTATCATGTGCCCCTTATACTCTCGTCCTCAGTCCTTAATATGGATCACACTTTCCCCCTTTCACTAACAGTCCTTAGAAGAGGGGATACTTTATTCCTGATTAAGGACAGTCCTTAATGGGTATTATCATCGGGGATACTATAGTCCTGATTAAGGACTGCTAGTATGCGGGGGAACAGGTCCCAAGATAAGAGGTGGCAGCTCCGACATGCTGAGATTCGGGTTTAGGGTTCAGGGTTTGGGGGCTTTTGTAAGGACAATGTGATTGTAGGAGGTCTCGACATGAGGGACCCAGTTTCAACGTGTGCTTGTCATAGCAATGTAGTACTCTGCTTCTGCCACCCCCCCCCGAAATCCTAAAACGCCTAAATCCTACACCCTGATCCCCTTAAACCCTCAAGCCTAAACAATTAAAACCCTAAAGCCCTAACCCTCTCCACTTCTGTGCTGGGATTCGGGGTACTATGGCCGTTAGGTTTTTTTGCTCTTTTTTGAATCTAAGTCAAAGATACCAAAAGGGCTTAGGGTTCAGGGTTCCTGGTTTTTTGTTTAGGGGGGCCCCCAGCCCTCAACCTTTCGACCCTTGGCCGCATTCTGAACTGGAAGGAATCGACTGTCATAGAGGCCCAACAAGAGCCTTAAACAAAGCTCTAAACCCTAAACGAAGCCCTAATCTAAACACCAAAATAAACCCCTGGCTAAACCCTTCACCCTAAACCCCAAACTCTGAAACCCTAAACCCGCAACCCCCCCCCCCCCTCCCCACACCAGTTAGCTCCCACTGCGTCCGAAACCCTAAACCCTAAACCCAACCCCCAACCCTAAACCCTAAACTCTAAACCCTAAACCCCAAACCCTAAACCCTAAACTCGATAGCATAGCACAGGTCCAGCGCGATGGTTTGCCCGATGACATCACCATCGTAGGCTGTGTTGGGTCTCAGGTTTAGTAGTCTATGGTTGAGGTCTTTTGGTTTTGGGGTTTAGGGTTAGGGTTTAGGGTTTAGGGTTTAGGGTTTAGGGTTTAGGGTTTAGGGTTTAGGGTTTGGGGTTTGGGGTTTAGGGTTGAATGTCCTAAGGTCAGGGTTTAGGCTTGAGGCATGAGGTTTCTTTGGCAAGAGAGCCTGGACCAAGAACTGTAAACCATAAATGGGGATGTCTGACTTTCGGGGTACCTTAATTGGGGTCCTGGCCATAAAGGAATCCTGCTATTTGGGGTCTATAACCCTAAACCCTAGACCCTAAACCTAAACCCTAAACCCTAAACCCTAAACCCGAAACCCTAAACCCTGAACCCTAAACCCTAAACGGGGTTCTCAAGCAAATAGTAGTTTAAGGGACCTGTGGCAGGCCTTGCTACGAGGTTTAGGGTTTAGGGTTTAGGGTTTAGGGTTTAGGGTTTAGGGATGATCGACTTACTTTGCCCTGAACCTGACTCCGAAACCTTAACACCCTCAACCCTAAACCCTGAAGCACGCGCCATTGAACCTTAAGCAGCCTCGGCCCCAATCTTCTGCGGACGCCCCACATCCCCATCCCTGAGGTCTTTCGTAAAATTCAAGACTTGTTTGGAGCCGCTGTTGAGGTCAAAGACCCCAAGACCATGAGACCCTGAGACGCTAAGACCCTGAGACCCTGAGACCCTAAGACCCTAAGTCCGTAGACCCGAAGACCCCAAGACCCCAAGACCCTAAGACCCTAAGACACTAGTGATGAGACCCGTAGACGGCTGAGATGTTCGGTGGCCGCTCTATCTTTGGCGCTAACTCCCAACCCACAGCCATAAACTTGAAAAATGAAGCCCGAAACCCTAAACCAAACCCAAGCCCCTAAGCCCCTCAACCCCTAAACCCTAAGCCGGATCAGAAAACCCGCGAGAAGGTTGAGTTACCGCACATTTACTTTCCTTTGCGCCTGATCTTCGGGGTGTTGGAGAGCGAAAACAGCTCTGGCTGCTGTGACGTGTTGGACTGGTGCGTGGAACCAAAATGCCAAGTCATCGTGACAGATTTTGGCGATGTTGCAGATGCAGGGGCAAGGCTTCCGCAGGCGAATACTGTACTTACTTATCAGCCCCCTGAGGGCTCTAAATCAGTTATAAGTATATGTAGACTAATAATTAGGTGACCTGCCGTTTGCGTATTTGGTTTTAGCCCGCGCAAAGTTGCTTGGAAAAGAACATCCCTAAACCCTAAGCCCTAAGCCCTAAGCCCTAAGCCCTAAGCCCTAAGCCCTAAGCCCTAAGCCCTAAACCCTAAACCCTAAACCCTAAACCCTAAACCCTAAACCCTAAACCCTAAACCCTAAACCCTAAACCCTAAACCCTAAACCCTAAACCCTAAACCCTAACCCTAAACCCTAAACCCTAAAGCACTCTTGGTCTCGGGAGCTGTCCAGGTGCAGACAGCTTCGAGCGGCTCGAGGACGACTTCGAGCGCCAGCCGCTGTCAGGCCTGTGGTGAGTTGAGGGTTTAGGGTTTAGGGTTTAGGGTTTAGGGTTTAGGGTTTAGGGTTTAGGGTTTAGGGTTTAGGGTTTAGGGTGTAGGGTTTAGGGTGTAGGGTTTAGGGTTTAATTGGGGTTTTAGGGTTTTGGGGTTTTTGGGGTTTAGGGTTCACGGGTTGAGGGTTTAGGGTTTAGGGTTGAGGGTTTAATTTGGGTTCAGGGGTTTTGGGGTTTAGGGTTTAGGGTTCAGCGTTGAGGGTTGAGGTTTAGGGTTTAATTAGGGTTTGGGGGTTCTGGGGTTTAGGGTTTGAGGGTTTAGGGTTGAGGCTTTTGAGCTTAGGGTTTAGGGTTAGGGCTCAGGGTTTAGGAGTTTAGGGGTTTAGGGGATTAGGGTTTAGGTCCGACATGATGTTCTTTTCTCGGGGGAGGAGGGGAGTTTAAGGTTGAGACCGCAACCCCAAAGCCCCAGAAGCTCTGAATTTTGAAGTCCTCTTGCCCCGAAAGCCCTAAACACCTGAACAAGCACCCTAAACCCTTTACAGTAAACCCTGAAGCCCTAACGCCTAAAGCCTCAACCCCCAACCCTCAACTCCAAAGCCCTAAAAGCCCTAAAAGCCCTAAACGCCCTAAAAGCCCGAAAAGCCCTAAAAGCCCTAAAAGCCCTAAAAGCCCTTAAAAGCCCTAAAAGCCCTAAAAGCCCTAAAAGCCCTAAAAGCCCTAAAAGCCCTAAAACCCTGAAACCCCTAAGAGCCCCTAAAAGCCCTAAAAGCCCCTAAAAGCCCCTAAAAGCCCCTAAACGCCCTAAACCCTGAAACCCCTAAAAGCCCAAAAAGCACCTAAAAGCCCCCTAAAAGCCTAGAACCCTAAACCCGAACCTTAAAACCCTAAGCCCTAAACCCCACAAGCCTTAAAAGCAGCCTCGGAGGCTCCGGAGACTCCGCGCACTTCTGGCTAGAGAAGCTAAAGGTGCGACCGAGTTGTGAGGGTTTTTGAGGGGTTTTTGAGGGGTTTTTGAGGGGTTTTTGAGGGGTTTTTGAGGGGTTTTTGAGGGTTTTTGAGGGTTTTTTGAGGGTTTTTTGAGGGTTTTTTGAGGCTTTTTTGAGGCTTTTTTGAGGGTTTCTGAGGGTTTTCAGGGTTTTGAGGATGTTGAGGGAGGCGAGGGACTTGAGGGGGGAGAGGGGTTGAGGGTTTTAGGGTTGCAAGGTTTTGTATTTTTCGCGTTCAGTATTATTTTTATGATGAATGCTACGATTTATGTTTTTTTGCCTGTAAGGATTAGGGGTAGTACCCTTCTTCCCTTTCTTTGGGTCAAGACCCCTTAGGATTTCTTTTCAAACCTGCGCCAACAACAAGAGGATGCCGCGTTTCTGCTAGGTTACTCCCTAAACCCTAAACCCTAAACCCTAAACCCTAAACCCTAAACCCTGGGGAGCCAAGGCATGTTGGTTGGTGCGCTTCGCGTCCGCGCTGGTGGTTTCGGGTTTAGCGATCTTGGGAAGTGATCCCTACTTGGAGGTTCGTGGTACTTAGTAGGAAAATTGCACTGACAATATAACCCACTTATAAGCCCCTTAAGTGCTCTAAGTATGGTTATAAGTACAGTTATAAGTACAGTTGTAATTGGTTAAGAAGTACCATGAACCTGCAAGTAGACGCTGTGTGCTTCAGACTTTAGATACAGGGTGTCCCGAACATGAGTCAGATTTTTCAGGGCAATCCTATCCCCCTTCGCCCTAAACACTAAACCCCGAAACCCTAAACCCTAAACCCTAAACCCTAAACCCTAAACCCTAAACCCTAAAACCTAAACCCTAGACCCTAAACCGCACCTAGAAGCCAGCACTTTTCAGTGCTCCAGGGTTTGGTGTTCAGGGCTTAGGGATGAAACCCTCCAACCCTCAGTCCCTCGTCCCCAAAACCCTCAGCCCTAGACCCCCCAAACGCTCAAGGTTAGAGTTTAGGGTTTAGGGTTTAGGCTTAGGGTTTAGGGTTTAGGGTTTAGGGTTTAGGGTTTAGGCTTTAGAGCTGAACTCCTAAACCCCACACCCCTAAACCCTATAACCACTCTAACCCGATAGCCCCACAGGTCGTCAACCTTGACGGCGCCAACCAAGACTCCTGCGCCGCCCCCAGCAGCTTCTGCGCTTACTTCGCCTAGGGTTTAGGGTTTAGGGTTTAGGGTTTAGGGTTTAGGGTTTAGGGTTTAGGGTTTAGTTGAACTTTAGACTGATGTAGTAGGAATATTGAAGTTTAACCTTTGTTCCCCCTGGGTTATTGGAGGAGTAAGTCTGTCCAAGCCGGGCTGTGGGCTTGGGATGTTTCGAGCTTAGGGTTTCGGGTTTAGGGTTTAGGGTTAAGGGTTTAGGGCTTGGGGCTTAGGGTTTAGGGTGCAGGGTTTGCGGTTCTAGGGTTAGGTAGGGTTCTATGGGGCTTAGGGATATTTTGCGCCACGGGCTTAGGTTCGAGACGTGTAGGATCGTACAGCGCTTTGAAGGGTTCAGGGACGTTTCGGGCTGTAGGGTCTCAGGGTCTCAACTCCTTGGTAGATGCTCTTAGGGTCTTAGGGTCTTAGAGGGTGCTGGGAGTTCTATTCCTTTAAGAGTGTTCTAGAATTATAGGGTTCAAGGGGGGGTAGGTAACCCAAGGTACTCCCCAAGGCTCCCGAGCTTCCCTCAGGTTGCCTAGGTAGCTTCCCCCCTTTTGAAACCCCCCCCTCCCTTAAGAACCCTTTAAGAGTGTTATAGAATTGTAGGGTTTAGGGTTTAGGGTTTAGGGTTTAGGGTTTAGGGTTTAGGGTTTAGGGTTTAGGGGTAGGTAACCCAAGCTCTCTTTGAACCCCCCTTAAGAAGCCTACAGGAGTGTGGCCTCGCACCCCAGAGCCCCCTTTCAAGCCCCCTTTGAAGGGCGTAAGGGTTGAAAAACTTGGGGTTTAGGGTTTGGGTTTAGGGTTTGGGGTTTGGGCTTGGGGTTTAGGGGTTTTGTTACGGTTGAAAGAGGTTAAGTTTTCAGGGTTGAGGGTCGAGGGAATCGCCCTTTGAGGTTCCAAGATGCTCATCGAAGCAAGCAGGCAGGGCAGGGCTTCCTTCTATTTTTTTGTTTGCGGCGGTTTAGGGTTTAGGGTTTAGGGTTTAGGGTTTAGGGTTTAGGGTTTAGGGTGGGGCGGGTGGGGGCGTTAGAGGTTCAAGAGCTTAGTTTATCAAGGTTACCCTAGAACCCCAGACCCTGAAGCCAGCGCCAGCTAAAATCGTTCACTTTTTTTGAACCAAAGACGACGTGTTGAGAAGCTTTCCCTCGACCTGCGCCTATGTAGTTATTGTAAACGCTTGCGCTCGCGGCAGCCGGGCCGGCCCAACGCGTGGTGTAGCGTGCCCGTCGCAGACGAAGGAAAGCCCAAAGTCATGTGTCGCTTGGTGCAGCGCCACACACCTCATGAGTAGGAGAGCTCGGGGTGGTCCCAGAAGGGCGTTCCAGCAAAGGTTCCCAGGAAAGCTTGCAGGGAGGGTCTGAGGGGAGGGGGTTTTCAGGCAGCCAGTAGGGTCTATTCTTGTGCAACTTCAAGCAGCCACACACGTCAGGAGTTTTTGGGGACAAGTCTGGGGGACCACAAGTCTGGGGAAGGGAGAGGGGAAGGAAACCAGAGCTTGGTTTGCTTGTTCCAGACGCCTCTCGGCCGGGATTCGAGGCGAATCTCAACCAACCCCTGATCATCTAAACCCCCAAGAAACCCGAACCTTGGGCTAGATCTTGAAGCTTCAAGCGGAAGTATTGGAGATTGATGGGTCATGGAGGTTCTCGGGCATTGCCTGGGCCAGGGTGGGTTTGGGTGTTGATTTGAGGTAGGGTTTATATATTCATGTAATAAGTACTGGTGAGTGTCTAAAGGGCTCCTTATAAGTATTGGTGAGTGTATATCTGGGCCCCCGAAGCCCCGAAACCCTTAAACCTTTTTTGTGGAGGACCGACGACGTGGAAGCAGCCGAGCTCGGAACCCAGCCTGCCTAAGGTTTTGGGTACAGTGTTTATAGGCTTTAGGGTTTAAAGGCTTAGGGTTTAGTGGAGGGATACAAAGGCAAAGGCCACGCGCGTGAAGAGAAACATAGCATGACAAAGAGGCCCAGGGTTGCCCCGCGCGAAGGAAAGCAGCAGATGACAGCCACGTACTTCTTGAGGTGGCATGGGCCCTGCGAGCCTGCCATAGGGTGGCGCCTTCGCACCTACCCCCCTTACCCCCCTAAACCCTAAACCCCAAACCCTAAACCCTAAACCCTATAAACCCTATAAACCCTATAAACCCTATAAACCCTATAAACCCTATAAACCCTATAAACCCTTCAAACCCTATAAACCCTATAAACCCTAAAACCCTAAAACCCTAAAAACCCTAAAAACCCTAAAAACCCTAAACCCTAAACCCTAAACCCTAAACCCTAAACCCTAAACCCTAAACCCTAAACCCTAAACCCTAAACCCTAAACCCTAAACCCCAAACCTAAACCCTAAACCCTAAACCCCCCTTGCCCTGGCACCCCCTTCTTCCCTCCCTGGCTGTCCCCCTTCTCTCCACTTCCTCTCCTTTCTCCCCTCTTTCCCTTCTCCTGTTGCCCTCGTCGTGGTCGTGGCTTGGTTTCCGGGTTTTAGGGTTTCGGGGTTTACGGCTCGGGCTTTAAGAGCTCTAGGGTTGCAAGGCTCGGGGTTTAGGGCTCAGCGCACAACCATATGCATTAACCCTGCTACCTGGAACTGCGTGAGCCAACCGGGCACCCAAGCCCAAACCCCAAGAATTCCAAAGCCCTAACTTCTAAAACCCTGAACCCAAAACCCCAAGCCCTAAGCCCCCAAAACCCCAAACTTCACAAACCGCCAAGCCCCCTAAGAGCTCAGGTTCTGGCTCAACAAGTGCCGGAAGCTGAAGTTGCAACCAACGGCCGAGGCTTCGGGTGTTGGGGTTTCATGTAGGGTTTAGGGTTTAGAGTTTAGGGTTGAAGGTTGAGGGTTGAGGATTTAGGCTTTTGGGGTTTAAGGTTTTCCGGTGATGTGGCACAGAAGCTGTGAAGGTTGGGATGCAGACTAGCTTCGACGAAAGGTTCGTGAAATGCGAAGCAGCCATGGCCCGACTGTGGGGCCATCACGCCGTCTCAGGCAGCATAGCCACCCTGACCTATTCGTTCGACTTCATCCGTCCTGTAGTTGATAAGGGCTTCCTTCAAAAGCTTTGATGGTACGCCGGGCAACCCCCCCCCCCCCCCCCAAAAGGGCCGACCCCCCCCACCCCGCCCCCCCAGACCGTTTCGTGGAGTCCGGCTTGGTGCCTCCCTCAATTCGGGTTTACGGTTTAAAGGTTTTGGGTGCCCAAAACCCAAAAGCCCTGGACACTGCCAATGACATTGGGCCCTACAAACCTCCAAAGGGCTACCCCCCAGCCATCTCAGACCTAATGTAAGACTTCGAGGTTCATGGTACTGAATAACCCAACAAGCACTGTACTTCTAGCCCAACTATAACCATGTTAGGGTACTTCAGGGGCTCATGCCAAGTAGGGAATATCTGGGAGGTTTTAGGGATGACTACGAACCCGGGTGGCGCTGGGGCTGCCAGGCCTTCATAGCCTTGATCGATTTGACGACAAGGCCCGGCGGTTACTTGGCGTTTGGGGTTTGGGGTTTAGGGTTTAGGGTTTCGGGTTCTTGGTGGTTGGGGTACTGGGGTTTTAGATCCAAGGTCCTGAAGGCTTCCGTAACATGGGCCCCACCCAGAGTAACCCCCAGCACCCGAAAGCCTAAACCCGAAACCCCAAACCTTTCAAAAGGGGAGATGTGCGCTAAGCTTCGAAGCCCACGGCTCCTCACAACTAGTTGCACTTGGAGGTTCAGGGTACTTATAGCTCCAACTATGATGGGGTTTAGGGTTTAGGGTTGAGGGTTTAGGGTGCTTACAACCAGATGCCCGCGACATGGCACGATGAACCAGACCCCGTTTGCACCAGAGACGACGCTGATGTCTGGACCAGCATGTGCTTGTCTAGCAACTCACAGCCCCCAGCTTGAGATGGTGATATAAGAGCCAAGAAGGATTTAGTGGAGACCCTGGACCACAGACCCTCAGCCCGAAACCGTAAACCCCCAAAACCCCGTAGCCCCTAACGAATCGATCCTAGCCCCTGAACCCTAAACCCTAAACCCTAAACCCTACACCCCAAACCCTAAACCTTATAGATTTTGTGTAGTCTTCCAGGAAGTCGCCGCTTGCCACGGCGGAGCGGGTGGCGCGGGAGGCGAAGGCGGCCAACGTGGAGCTCACGTGGCCGGGGTCCCTGTAGCCGGGGGAGGCTTAGGGTTTAGGGTTTAGGGTTTAGGGTTCATCCCAAGGCCCTACAGTAAATTCCAAAAAGCTGGACCATCCTTGCCCCCATACCCCAAAAGGCATACTAAACGGAATGCCGGACCATCCTTAAACCATGTTCCATCTGTAAACTCTAAACCCTAAACCCTAAACCCTAAACCCTAAACCCTAAACCCTAAACCCTAAACCCTAAACCCTAAAACACAAACCCTAAACCCTAAACCCTAAACCCTAAACCGGGTTGGTAAAGGAGGTGGGCCGACAGCGCTTTCAGTGGGCCAAGGTCTTGCTTGGTTTCGCAGGCCTTGGGTTGTGGATGCTCCGGGTGTGCGTTTCCGGTTTAGGGTGTGGAGATTGGGGTTTAGGGTTTGGGGTTTATGGGTTTAGGGGTTTAGGGTTTAGGACGAGATTTGTGGGCAAGGCATGCCACTCGCGATCATGAACACTGCCACTAAACCCTAAATAACCCTAAACACCAAACCACAAAGCCCAAACCCCACACCCCAAACTCTCAACCCTAAACCTTTTCCCCGAAGCCCAAAACCCCGTCAGACAGTGGTTGTTTGGGATCGGGGTCTTGAAGCCTACTGCACAAAGCCTGCAAAACCCTATGAAAACCTTATACAAACCCTATGAACCCTAGGGGTTTCTGGTTTTCAGCTGAAAAGCTTCTACTTTCTGTGCTTCTACTTTCTGTGAAGCTACAAGCCTAAATGAATCCGGTAAACAACCGTAAACAAATTCCCCTAAACCCCAAATCTAAACCCTAAACCCTACAACCTAATTTTGAACCCGACAGTTCCGGTCTAGCTCGTCCCGAGGTCGTCTTACTCCGGCCTGATTGTAGCAGCTGGGAGCCTGGAGCAAAAACGGTTTAGGGTGTAGGGTTTAGGGTTTCGTGTTTAAGGTTTAGGGTTGAAGGTTCAGGGTTCAGGGTTTAGGGAGTCAGCGTCTCTCCAGTAGAAAAAACACACGGGGCACGCTGCCCATCTCCAACCCAAAGCCCCAGCCCTGATCATGAACCTTCTTGTGCCCCTCAGCCCCACAACCTATGAGAACCCTAAAACTCCATGAAACCCTAAATCCTGAACCCTAAAACCCTCAGCCCTAAACCCTAAGCTCTTCCAAAACATGGGGGGCCCCTGAGCATGCTGTGGCCTACTCCCATAGGTAGTGTGTCCACTCCACCCATAAATGAAACTTACCATCAAAACTTTGTGGTGCTTTACTGTAACTTTAGATCCTTGGCCTTTTTGGGTTTATTGGGTTTCTTAAAACGGCAGCAAACATTACATTTATAGCTACCCCTCTGAGTGCAGCCAAGAAAAGTACTTCGGAGGTTCATGGGTACTTAGAGCACCAACTTGCAGTCCACTGATCGATACTTACCTAGAGGATTTAGGGGGCTTATAGGTACAGTTATACTTGCTGGCAGAAGTACCCTGAATCTCCAAGTAAGGCCTGTAACGTACCTGCACTTATTGAGCTTAGAAGGGTTCGCCCAGCTCTTGCCCTGACCATGCCCCTAAAGAGCCACTACGCCTCAACCCGATCACCCTAGGCCAGAAGGACCGTCCCCTCCTCCTCCCCCCCCCTAAACCCTAAACCCTAAACCCTAAACCCTATGCGGAGCTGCAGCTGGTATTGTAGAAAGGAGTTAGTGTTGGGAGTTGGAAGGGTCAACGTACCCGGAAATCTTTTATGGCTCAAGATGGCCGAGAGCCGTCAGCTTTTGTTGAAAAAGTACGTACGCTTGGGGTTGGGTTTAACGGGTTGGAGTAGTCCCGTCCCTTCTCCCTTATCCTGTCCCCTTAGGGTTGGGTGTTCTTGTTTCTGGTTCGATCTGGGAAATCTATATAGGCGACTGTTGAGGGTTGGTTTCTTTCCCTGTTCCCTTTCGGTTGCCCCCGTAGGTTATGAGCCCAAGTTAGGTTCCCTGCGGTTGAGTGTTCTTTTAAGATCTTTGCGATCAAGAAGCAATGCCTTCTCCCAAGCGATGGCTCCAGCCTTCCTCGGATGGTGAACAGAATGGTGGAGCTGGAAATGGTGCAGCTGAGTCTCTGGGTGAAAGGGCGGTGCTGGAAGAGGTGATGCCTGGCGCTGAAGAACATCTGGAAGAAGCCTTGGTTGCAGAAGACCCCAATGTGGGTATGAATCCCAATGTGGATATGGTTAGCAATGCTGAAGCTGAAGGACGTGCTGTTTCTGTATCGCCAAAGCCTGGTGAAAAAAGGAACTGGGACGCGACTGGTGGTATAGACCGTGAAATGGAGGTGACTGTTTTACGCGTGTTGCAAAAACATGGGTATCAGCCGTCGACTTCGACTTCGGGCCGAATGGTAGACCAAGGGTCTCAGACCAATCTGATTGGAGAGGTGCTGCAAGCTGCCAGGAGGCCTCTGAACAAGATTAAAGGGGATCCCTCGGCGAGTTCCCTGGGTGGTGGAAGCGGTTACGAACAGAAGGGTGCGGACAGCTTTGAAGCTGCACCAACTGCTGAATACGCCATGGGGGAGGAGGAGATCTTACAGATGGAGGCTGAAAGGTTGCGCCAGTTGTCAGAAGAAGAGGATGAGATGCGTCAAGTCTCTGAAAGGGATGGTTTTCGGAAAGATGAGCATCTGATCAAAGCGTGCGATGGGACAACGTGGGAATGGCACTTCCACGAAGATGGGAGACAATATTACTACTGCCTGGATACGCAGGAAAGCAAGTGGACGTTGCCGGTTGTAGGTGAAAAGATGAAGAGTGACGAGGTGGTTGGGTCTCCTTCGGGCAATGAGCTGGAAATGGAGGCTGCACTGGGTTCTTCATCCTCTACTCCGACGCCTGAGTCTACGAGGGCATTCCAGGGTAGTGTAAATAGTGTAGGTGAAAAAGATTTTTCCTCTACTATCAGGGATAGCGGTCCTAGGGCTGGTGGTGACGCCCCGACCTCGGGTTCTCCTGATGAGGAGGGGATTTCTGGAAACCGAGCAGACATCGCTGAAGCTCAACATCTGGATCGGGAAGAAATGGAAGCGCTTTCTGAGGGTGTGGCAGCGGTGGAATCGGTGGGTCCAGAAGAAAAAATGCCCAATGTGGAGATCGGAACTGTGTCGGCTGCAGAAGAGCGAGTGGTGGATGTGGTACCTGTCGTTCAGGAAGGTGGTCCTGGAGATTCGGAAGACGGAGGGAAAAAGTTGTGTGTTACGACTGAGGAGGTCTCTTCGTTTGGTGCCAAGAATCCTGCCATTCAAGGGGAAAAAGAAGCTTCTGGAATAGCTGGAGACACGGAAGATCTGAAAGATGAGGCCTGGAGCGCCAATGATGCGCGGGTCAATGCGCCAGATAGTACCTGGAGTGCGAAAGAGGCACGGGTTGAGGTGCATATGGTGTCACGTTCCACGGGCGACTGCAACAATGGGGCGCAGGTCTCCGCAGCAGCTGATGACGGAGGTTCACAGGTGGACGCACTGGTGCAACCTGAAGTTAGCTGCGAGGAACGAAATGGCAAGGGCTACACCGGAGCCGATGAGGCAGCTGTGGTCAATGATGGTGGCAATTCTCCTTTGGAAACCATGGAACCAAAGGAGCCTGCGGTGGAAGAAAATGTACCTGCCGTGGATGAGCAATTCAATAGCCCTGCAGTGGAAGAAAATTTGCCTGCTGCAGAAGGCGTGACAAAAGACTCCAATGATGGGTCCACTCCCATGAAGGGGGAAGTATTGCCGTCTGGAAGCTCGCCGGAAGTCGACACCGAGCGAACTGCAGCAGATGAGGCAAGGCCATTGGCTGGAAAAAAGGAAGGTCCTGAGCCCCTGGAGCACAAGATGGATGATCTTGTGGGTCTCGTGCAGGAGCAGGACGGGCAGTGTGACCCAAAGGTGGAAACAAAGGATGTGCCAGGAGCCGATGATACAGAGATGGTTTCTGAAGGGCATGCAAAGAAAGTGCCCCGAGCGGGAGCCTTGGAATCACCTGGGGAACATTGCTATCAAGAGGGAGATGAGATCAGTGGTCTAGTGCGCTGCATCAATGGGTATGGAGCCTTTTTGGACCATGGTGATGTGAATGTATTGGTTCCTGCAGAAGGGAACAACGCACATCAGTTCAAATTTGGTGATACTGTCAATGGAACAGTAAAACGAGTGGAAGATGATGGTACCATAATCTTGGACACCTTTCTGGTTTTGGAAGAGGACGAGGAGGACTCTTCATCGACGCTGCGCAAATGGAAATCCAGCGGCTGGAGTACGTGGTGGACAGATTCATGGTATGAGGGTCAATGGTACCAAGATTCCAGCAGTCAATGGGACTGGAAGCGGGAGGAAGAGCAATCCGATGAAAGGGTTGCTGATCAGGAGTTATCCTCAGAAGAACAAGAGGAAAGGCAACTTTATGGAGAAAAGATCTATAGAGCTCTTCTTGAGGATGGAAACGCTGATAAGGCCTATGTGGGCAAGATCACTGGGATGCTGTTGGGTCGTCCAATGGAAGAGCTACAGGAGTGTGTTGCAGATCATGCATTCCTGAATGCGGAAGCTCGGCGCGCGTATGGCATCTTGCAAAGTGATGGTTGGAAGCCCGATGGTGCAGGAAGCACAGGTTTGGGGAAGACATCCACTTTTCCCCGAAAACAGTACCACAACGCGCTCTTCGAACTGGCATGCAGAAAAAGGAGATTTACTCGACCAGTTGTGGGTGAAGCGGTGGCGACGGTGCTGAGTCAAGGGGAAGATGAGCTTTGGAACGCGCTTTGGCTGGACACCAAGCGATTTTTGCAGGAGCTTGATGGTGCAGTGGAATCCATGAGTAAAAGGGAGAACAAGCCAATGGAAGCCTACATGGATCCTGACCAGTACAAAAAGGCTTACATGACTCCAAAGACTGTGGTGTCACCTGGATACAGCAAGCTGTGCAAGTTCTTCAATCGGGGAAGGTGTCGCAA
This sequence comes from Symbiodinium natans, assembly GCA_905221605.1. NCBI lineage: Eukaryota > Dinophyceae > Suessiales > Symbiodiniaceae > Symbiodinium > Symbiodinium natans. The sequence goes on from CAJNDS010002109.1 coordinate 163,246, forward strand.
TGGTGATGGGTGTTCCTATGAGCATCGTCGTTATGGTGAAGGTTGGCCAGGAGGAGGATCAACTGAGCCAAAGAACAGCCAAGAAGCTGGAGATGAGGATGGGAACATGGGTGACCCTCCCACAGAGGAAGGCACAGTGGAGCGGGAGGATTCAGCCTTCCGGGCCAAGTACAACTTTGGTAAAGGGGGATCAAAGGGTGAACCTACGTCGGGTGAGCCAAAAGGTCGGCTGTGCCTGTATTACAATCAAGGTGGTTGTAAATATGGGACTACATGCAGGTATCTTCACGACGATGACATAGCGTTGGAAGGGACTTGGGAACCCGGCAAATCTTGGGACAATGCTTCCAGGAAGGCACTAAGGGACGCGGGGTTCCATCATTGCTGCTTCGACTACTACCTCAGAGGGAGATGTCGCGTGCGATTTGGCTGCAAGTACTCTCACGAAGAAATGTCTGAAGAGCGGCTGGCGCACCTGAAACACTTGGTACATGTGGCCAATCAGGTCCGGTTTGAAAAAGAGAGAGGATGGGAGATTTCGGACAGGAGCACTTTTCAGCCACCTGCGAGTGGGGGAGCTGAATCTTCATCATCCTCAGCACCAAACGCGCTGCAAATGACCAATGTGTCACAAAAAGAAGGTGAAAAGGGTATCCTGGATGAGGCAGAAGATGATGAACAAAAGAATTCGGTGGCTGAGTCCACTGGTACTCGGCTTCAAAATCCAGAGGAGCCAATTGAAAATTGGATGGCTCGCAACGAACACCTTTGGGTGTATACCCCTCATGTAAGTGAGGTGATGATTACACTTGGTGTGACCAACGTGTCGGACCTGCAAGAGTTCATCTTTGTGGAAGATTTGGTTGATAAAGGGATCAACAAAGTGACAGCATGCAAAATTCTGCAATTGGTGGGTGGTGTCCGAGATCGTCCGGGGGGACCGGAAAAAGCAGTTCCTTCCGATGCATCTGTACGGGTACAACAATCTTCTGGAAGCAAGGAAGCTGGAAGAGAGGCGGTGCGAACCCTCGCTCAGGTGCGTGAAGCTGAAGGCTCCGGTGCAAAAACAATGCCGAGAGGCTCCTATCGGGAGCTTTTTGATAAGGTCAGGTACCGTGACGCTTGGACGCTTGCGCAGAGGTCTCCGCTGTGCGTACAGAAGCTGGAGGTGAGACAATTGGTGACACTGGAAGGGATGGCAAAGCGCCAGAAGTTTCTCCGGAAGAGGAGACATCCAGTGGGTCGTCAAGACTGGCTGGCACAAGGATTTTCTTGTGGTCAGTGTACTCTCGCGTTGCTTCCAATTTCTCTACGCAGGACCGCACTACTGGTAGGATCTTTGACAGCACAAAGGGGTATCCTGGTGAAGGACCAAACAATGGTGACAATCCTTCCTCTAAGAGGAACTTACCCTGGATCTCGGAAGACTACCTCGACGAAGTGGTGTCAAAAAAGATGGAAAGGTCTTCAGATATGGATGGGTTGGATGGGTTTGTTCCGGGAAGTGAGGGACGGTTGGAAAAGGTAGAGGTGGAGAATGTTACTGCCTCTAGAATTCTTATGGCTCTTTGGAAGAAGGGATATAGAGCTGGGTATAGGAGGTTGTGTCGTTTGAACGCATCTGGATGCAAGGTTGGAGCAATGAAACATCCAATCAAAAGGGTGCAGAAGATCGGCACTAGAAAGGCCTTCATGAAGATGTTCAATGTTTTTGGATCGTCTCAGCATGGCTCAGGAGCTGGCGGAAAACCAATCATGAAGGTGGTAGGACCAAGGCCAGGTTTTCCGGCTGTACTCCAAGCATCAAATACTGATAGCACCTTGGGTGAAGGGAGCAGTTCTCAGGTACATGGCAATGTTCATGTAGAGCAGAATCGCCCTATGGACCGGTACGAGGCGGAGCGCTTGGAGAAGAGGAAGAAAGGCTTCTGCTATTGGTTCAGCAGGGGAAAAGATCGCTGCAAATTTGGTGAAGACTGCAAATTCATCCATTCAGAAGATGATGTGGTGCTGCATTCGTATTGGTGCAAATACTATGTGGCGGGGAGACCCTGCTTCGCTGGAAAGGAGTGTGCGTTCTCGCATGATGCAACTGGTGTGAGGTGCATCCAGTTTGCTCAGTCTGGGAAGTGTCGTTATGGTGACAGGTGTGTCTTTGAGCATGGTGATCCGCTGGATGAACAGAGGCCAAGGTCTCCAAGGACGCCCCCAAGGGATGGTCCAAGGAGAAGTTCTGGTGCAAAAGGTGGAGAAAAGGAGATCTCTCCTGAACAGTTCGATGATGGTGAGGAGGATTTCATGGTTTATGACGATGATACCAAAATGACGGAACTGTTGATGGAGGCGATTTCATTTCTGTCCAATGGCAAGTCAGATTTGGCTCGAGCAGAGGCGGACCCACTGTTCAAACTCCTGAAGTTCAATGGAGATGCTGACCAGATGGATAGAGAATGGGTTTCGTGGACCACTGGTATGCTGTCCGTGCTGGAACTTCACGAAGTAGTGAAGTCGTATGATGTTTCGCTCGCGGAGGTGGAAGAATGGGTCAATGACCTGAGGATATGGTTCGAGCGAGCCAACGTGGGAGAAGAGAAAGATCCCAAAAGGGGCAAAAAGAGGTCCCTAGAAAGGGAGTCCAGCAAGGATATTCCTGCCGAAAAGGAGGTGGTTGAGACTTCGGAGACGGAGGTTGCCGTTGAGGAGGAGGTAAAAAAGGTCAAAAAGAAGAGGAAAACTGCAGCTATCGAAGATCCTTACACTCTCCTGGTTCCAAAGCCGAAGAAGATGCCGGCGAACATTGAGAAGGGTGGATCATCATCCAATGCGGTGGTTTCTGCAGGGGAAAAAGCCTCGAAAATGCGCACAAAGTCAAGCGTCGGTGGAAAGACGAAGAAGAAGGAGAAAAGTCAGAGCCCCAAAAAGGAAGAGGTGGTAGTGGTGAAAGGTCCTGAGGAAAAGGATCGTCCCTCTGATGTGGATGCGCAAGCGTCTACCACTGTGAATGCAGAGCTGGGTCAATCTTGCCAAGCGATTGAGGACGCAAAGAGAGAAGGATTGGTATCCTCAATTCAAAGGTGCGTGCAGGATCCTGTTCTTACAGCTTCGGACCTAGAGTATATTCTGCTGCAACTTCACCTCAGTATTGCAAACCATCGGAAAAAGAAGTGACTGGATGGTATGGATGAAGGGATGGTTTTTCTCTTTCTGGAGACAGGTGCGCTGGATCGGCCAATGCGCTGAAAATGTGGTGGTTACTATTAAGGGTATGGAAATCCCTGATAGTAGAAGTCAGTAGTTTTTCGCGTAGCGAAGACCACGGTTTGTGGTGAAGAAGGCCGAAGAGTCTTCAATGATAAGAGGATCATGGTGGAAAAAGATTCTCTGTGGTTAGTGGGTTTAGCCCATGTGCTATAATTTCGTCCTGGATGACGTAAAACCATATTGTGCATTTCAAGCAGCTGGCTGCTGCCCTAATGGCAGTTTTTGGCCAAAAGATCTGCACCTCCAATGTGTCCTAGGAAATCCTAGGACAGGGGGAGTGCGGAGCTGCAGCTGGTATTGTAGAAAGGAGTTAGTGTTGGGAGTTGGAAGGGTCAACGTACCCGGAAATCTTTTATGGCTCAAGATGGCCGAGAGCCGTCAGCTTTTGTTGAAAAAGTACGTACGCTTGGGGTTGGGTTTAACGGGTTGGAGTAGTCCCGTCCCTTCTCCCTTATCCTGTCCCCTTAGGGTTGGGTGTTCTTGTTTCTGGTTCGATCTGGGAAATCTATATAGGCGACTGTTGAGGGTTGGTTTCTTTCCCTGTTCCCTTTCGGTTGCCCCCGTACCCTAAACCCTAAACCCTAAACCCTAAACCCTAAACCCTAAACCCTAAACCCTAAACCCTAAACCCTAAACCCTAAACCCTAAACCCTAAACCCTAAACCCTAAACCCTAAACCCTAAACCCTAAACCCTAAACCCTAACATCACTTTGAGTGACCAAGGCTTCCCAGGAAAAGAACCTTGCAGCTGCCAAGCGGTGGCTCATGGAGGTGGGGTCTTGTACTGCTGGGTTGTGGGTGCAGGGAAACCCTAAGCCCCCTAAACCCTAAAGCCTAAGCCCTAAGCCCTAAGCCCTAAACCCTAAACCCTAAACCCTAAACCCTAAACCCTGAACCCTGAACCCTGAACCTAAACCCTAAACCCTGAACCCTGAACCCTGAAGCCGAAGCCCCTAAACCCTAAAGACCCTAAACCCTGAGCATCCCTGAGCC
>CAJNDS010002109.1:172500-290000 GCA_905221605.1 Symbiodinium natans
TTCGAGGCCTATTCAGGGGCGAGGGGGGGGGGGGGGAGGGCAGCATGAGCGTGTTTGAGGGCTGGCTCAAATCAGGCGCTCCTTCACCGCCTGGGAAGTTTAGGGTTTAGGGTTTCGGGTTTAGGGTTTAGAGGAAATCCTTTCACTTTGTTTGGCGCGCGATGTCTGACGATGTGGGAGAGGAAGGCTGTCGAGCCTGCGCCCACGACCAGCTACTCATCGCGCCGGATGGTCGCCCTGATTCTGGTGACCGGGTTGAGCCTCTTTAACTTCGGCTATAACTCTGCGAACATTGGAGGCGTGCTCTTATACCTCGATAGTTCTCAGACGGCCTGCTCCCAGAAGGCCATTTGCCTCAGCAGCCCTCTGATGAAGGGGGTTTTGGTCTCCTCCTGCTTAGTGGGTGCAGTTCTCGGTGCCTTGTTCGCTGGGACTCTGGCAGCCCAACAGGGGCCGAGGACCACCTTGCTGATGAACAATGTGTTTTTCATCGTTGGGTCCATCAGCAGCGCATTGGCGCCTGGGATCCTGTCCCTCATCCTCTCGAGATGCATTCTGGGTCTAGGTGTCGGCTCAGCCTCGGCAATCACGCACGTCTACATAGGTGAGGTCGTACCAGCTGAGCGCCGTGGGGAACATGGAGCACTGCTGGTGGTCCTGGGCACAGGTGGAATTCTCGTTGCCAACCTCGTGAGCTGGTGCATGGCGGAACACTGGCGGTGGGTCTTCGCTTTCGGGGCCGTGCCAGCCATGCTACAGCTCCTCTGGGGCTCGGTGATTATGCCAGAGTCGCCACATTGGAAGGCCCGGCTTCAGCCGGGTAGATGTTTGTGCAGGAAGTGCCAAGATGCTGACAGTCCCGAGTGCATCGCAAACTCTGAAGCCCCCTGCTTTATGGAGTCCAGTGGTGCTTGGTTCAATCTGTTGAAGTCGGTTCGCACAGGACGGGCAGTCCCTCCCCTCATTATTGGAGGTGGCCTGCATGTGTTGGCTCAGGCAACTGGTATCAACGTTGTCATCTATTACGGCCCCAAGATGCTTACACTTGTAGGCTTTGCAAGCTCCACGGCTGTCTTCGTCAGCACAACCATCAGCCTCTTTCAGATGGGCTCCACTATACTCCTCGCGCGCCTGGTGGACCGACTTGGCCGAAAGCCCATGAGCTTCATCGGCCTGAGCTGCATGCTTGTCAGCCTCTGCGGCATCGCCTTCAGCTACCTTCTACCCCCAAGTCATCGTGCTGCGAGTTGGCTGGCACTCATCTCATGTTTCGCATTCCGCGTGGCCTTCTCCGTTTCCTTGGGGCCTTTGCCTTACATCATCGCGGCGGAGGTCTTCCCTGAAGACATCCGAGCTCCAGGTGTATCCCTGTGCTTGGCGGTGAAGTGGGTGGCCAACTTTGTAGTCTCCTTGACCTGGCTGCCGCTCGCTGAGGCGCAAATCTAAGGGCGACGGCTGCTAGCTAATTATGTATGTCATCAGAATCATATGGCCTATAGCTATGTATTATGGTAGATTTTGTTGCTCTGTGCACATGGATGTAGATGATGTATGAGCTGTTATGTGTGTAAAACGCTATATAGTATGTACCTTATATACTTGAAACTGCATGAGGCCCCTTTCTGCAAGTTCTACAGTTCTTAAGTTTCTGCGTAGGCCAGCGGATAAGCCCGAACGCCTTTTTTGGCTGACAGGCGGTGAGCTTAGCCGGCACGTTCGCTCTTTACGGCCTTATGTGTGCCCTGGCCATCTGCTTCTTGGCTACATATGTCCCTGAGACCTCGGGGAAGACTCTGGGGCAGGCATCTCGAATTGCGATGACGAAGATGGAGGATGGCGCAAGCTTTGGCGCACACGGCGCAAGACAAGTGTACCGCAGCTGTGGATGACACGTGGATGCACATCGCAGAAAACGGCGCTTGCGCATCTACTGTGGGCATCTGTAGATTATGGCCCTTTTTTGGTTTCCCTTAGTAGTAGTATGTGTCTGCGCAGTTTTCTAGGATCCCCAAAAGAACCATCATTCGGAGAAGCCGCCTTGTGTCATTGCTCTGATTCCTCAAGAAAGTGTCGGGCCCTACACCCTGAACCCGATAACCCTAAACCCTAAACTCTACACCCCAAGCACTAGACCCGATAACCCTAAACCCTAAACCCTAAACCCTAAACCCTAAACCCTAAACCCTAAACCCTAAACCCTAAACCCTGCACCCCAGGGCGCTCTCATCCCTAAAGCCCAATCTGTGAAGTACAGGTCTGAAGCCAGATCCGGCCACTTTCTCCTCGCTGCCGGGCCGGCTGAGTTTTTCGGGCTTCCGGGTTTAGGGTTTAGGGTTTAAGGGTTTCGGGTTTAGAGTTTAGGGTTTAGGGTTTTCGGGTTTTCGGGTTTAGGGTCAAGGCTTGGCCCTTGATGGGGTCAGAAGCTTCGTGTTTAAGCTCGAGATTTGAAGGGTTTAGGGATGTGGAGGGGCCCCACTGCCTTTCTCTTACGTTCCTACACGAGTCAGGGTGAATTTCGCTCCCCCCCCCCCTGCCTAAATCCGAAATCAGGGCACATCGAAGAAGGGGCGGGGAGGGGCGCTAGGAGTGTTGCTGGGTTTGTCCCGCGTGCGAAGCCGTGGCATGAGATTCGAGATGTACAGTTTGGGTACCGGGTTTGGGTTCAACTCCTCGAATCTGAGAGAGGTTTAGGGGTTGAGGATTTAGGGTTTAGGGTTTGCTCTCAAGACCCTAAATTCATAAGGTTGAGGGCTCGAGGGCTTAGAGCTCTAGGGCATCAGGGTTTTTTGAAGCCTGGACATCCCAAAGCCCTCAAGCCTGGAAATCCCAAACCCTAAGCTCAGCCGGGAACCCTTAACCCGAAGCCCGAAGCCCAAAACCCTAAACCCGAAACCCTAAACCCTAACAGGCCCTAAGCTAAGCAGCGTTCTGGGCTGCGGCAAGCCTTACTGTTGCTTTGTAGGAATGGGGGGATGAGGTACCCTCTATAATCCCTTAAAGGGTATACATGGCTTTCTGTATATGGAAGGGGATATAGGGTACCTCATTCCTGATTAACCAACAGTAAGGAGCCCTCGCCAGGATCAAGTCCTGCGTGCAGCGCGGCGCCAGACACCCAGACATCAGCGCAACCGCCTAGCCGGGAGGCTCTGGGTGCAGGAAACCCTCAACCCTAAACCCTAAACCCTAAACCCTAAACCCGAAACCCGAGGCCCTGACTCCTTAGTGAATCCTAAACCCTCTCCTAAACCCTGAACCCTACATGAGGCCCCCCTCAATCTCTTCTTACGTATCTGCTGTGCAGACACCCCAACCCTGAACCCTGTTAGGAGATTCAGGTCACTTCTAACCACATCAGGGTTTGGGGTTTAGGGTTTAGGGCGAAGGCCTAACTGTTAACTGTGCTTCTAACCCAATTAGAACCCTATTAGGGTACTTAAGGGGCTTATCTATGGGTTATATCTACACTTGTAATGGGTTACAAAGTACGCTGAACCTCCAAGTAACCCCTCCAAAACTCAGGACTACCTCGCGGCCGAGCGGTGGTTCCGCGAGGCCTCGGCTGGCCAGCGCCCCCAAAGTGGGGCTTCATGGAAATGTAACCGTGAACCTCCACGTGGGGTTTCTGTGGGGTTTAGGGTTTGGGGTTCCTGACTTCGGGTATGGGGTTTGGGATTTCGGGTTCGGGGTTTGAAGCCTAAGGTTTGGCGCATTCGATATCTCATTCCACCCCACACCTTCGGGCTTAGGATTCAAGGGTTCAGGGTTTAGGGCTTAGGGTTTAGGGCTTAGGGCTTAGGGTTTGGGGCTTTCTGGTTCAGGGGTTTAGGGGTTTCTGGTTTAGGGGTTTAGGGGTTTAGGGGTTTAGGGGTTTAGGGGTTTAGGGGTTTAGGGGTTTAGGGGTTTAGGAGGGCTCCATCGAGTTACGGGTTTAGGGCCTTAAGGGGTGTTCGTTTAGGCGTAGGGGTGGCCTCTCCATCTTAACAGCCTGCCGTGACTCCTTTTGGGGTTTAGGGTTTGGGGTTTAGGTTTAGGGTTTAGGGTTCAGGGTTTAGGGTTTGGCGTTTAAGGTATAGGGTTTAGGGCTTAGGAGAACAGATCATGCCTAAGACCCAGGCCCCGCCAGAAGGCTCGAATGCAGTTCCTGTTTGGGCTAGCTATAGGGGGATTCTGGTAGTATACCACCCCAAAAAGGTACTGCACAGCAGCCTTAGGTTTAATGCAGTTCCTTTTTGGGTAAGTGATACGCATAGGGGGTTCTAGTGGTATACCACCCCAACGAGGTAGTACCCAGGAGCCCTTGGGTAAACCTATGGCCCGAGCCGTCTCCTCCGGCCTCCTGCTCTTCAATGCTGCGGGGACGCGAGCTGCAACAGAAGAAGCCCCGCAGCCGGCATCGGCGTCCCTGCTGCCGAAAAGCGGCGGCCCTAAGCCCAAAGCCCTAAACCCGAAGCCCTGAACCCAGAACCCTGAACCCTTAACCCCGACTACCCCAATTGCCCCAATTACCTTAATTACCTTAATTTCCCCAATTACCCCAATTCCACCAATTTCCAAAGCCCGATTAAAACAGAACCTCCACAAATGCTCATACTACTTCGCCCCCACCAGGAAGACCCTGAATTGAGAGGCCGAAGCAGAAGGCAGAGAACCGGGGGCCTGGGGCTTAGCGCCCGCAGCACCAGGTTTAGGGTTTCGGGCTTAGGGCTTAGGGCTTAGGGTTTTGGGTTTAGGGTTTAGGGTTTAGGGTTTAGGGCTTAGGGTTTTGGGTTTAGGGTTTAGGGTTTAGGGTTTTGGGTTTAGGGTTTAGGGTTTAGGGGTCGGGACGTAAAGCCCAAATCGTAAACCCCAATCGAGGGCTTCGACTTCAATCTTCCACCAGGGCACCAGGGCTGCTTGGGGCACACCTTCTCAGCCCTGAACGTGGTGCAGCCTTTCGTGTGTAGGAGTCTATTAGGAGGGCAGAGCAAATGCAAGGCCTCGAGCCACAAAGGCCGCCCTTCAGGGTTTAGGGTTTAGGGTTTAGGGTCTAGGGTGATTTCTGTGAAGGCGCGAAGTTCCTAGATGTCGCTCAACCCCAAACCCTAAACCCCAAACCCTAAACCCTAAACCCCGAACCCGACGCCCCAAACCCTAAACCCTGAACCCTGAACCCTAAACCTTGAATCCTACCGCTCCATGGCCTGCCAGAGTTTATAGGGCTGTCGATTGTTTGCTTTAAAAGGGGATTAGGGTTTAGGATTTAGGGTTTAGGGTTCAGGGTTTAGGGTTTAGTAGGGCTCCGGATAGCTCTAATATCTTAAGGACCCTAAGCCCCGAACCCCTACTTGTAACAGCCTAAACGCCCCAAACCCTCTTGGCCCTACAAGCTCGGTTAGCCTTGTAGGCCCTGACTCTTGAGCCCGATTAGTTCTACAAGCCCCAAACGACCTAAACCCTAAGCCCTTATGCTCAACCCCTAAACGCTCCTACCCCTGAACCCCTAGACCCCTAGCTCTAAGCCCTAAACCCTAAACCCTAGACCCTAAACCCTAAACCCTAAACCCTAAACCCTAAACCGTAAACCCTGAACCCTAAACCCTAAACCCTAAACCCTCAGCCTAACTCCGCTGAGATCGGCCGCCTCTCCTCCATCCTGCGGTGTGCCGCCTTCAAGGACCTGACCTTCGCCGAGAAGCTGCCGGAAAACTCGGGGGATGGGGGGTTGAGGGTTTAAGGGTTTAGGGTTTGGGTTTAAGGGTTTAGGGTTTAGGGTTTAAGGGTTAAGGGTTTAGGGTTTGGGGTTTAGGGTTTAAGGTTTAGGGTTTGTAGAGTTTCGGGTCTGTAGGGTTTGGGATTTGGGGTTTGTAGGGTTTCGGGTTTCGTGTTCATTAGGCCAGGGTTTGTGGTTTGGGTTGATGGTTTGAGACTTGTGGGGTTTACTAAACCCCTGAACCCCTAAATATAGGGATACAAGCCCCAAACCCCTAAACCCGAAACACACAACCCGAAACCCTTAACCCTAAACCCTAAACCCCAACCCCTAAACCCTAAACCCTAAACCCTAAACCCTAAACCCTAAACCCTAAACCCTAAACCCTAAACCCCAACCCCCAACCCCAAAACCCTAAACCCTAAACCCTAAACCCTAAACCCCTAACGGTTCCCAGGCTGGCGAGCACGGTGCGGCGAGGGATGCTGCCCGATGCGCTGAAGCCCAGCCGAGTCCAGGTTTAGGGTTTAGGGTTTAGGGTTTAGGGTTTAGGGTTTAGGGTTTAGGGTTTAGGGAGTCCAGTTGAAGGGCTTTGGAGGGTTTAATCAGGGGTTTTAGGGTTCAGGGGTTTTGGGGGCTTCGGGGTTTTAGGGTTTAGGGGTTTTAGGGTTGAGGGTTTAGGGTTTAGGCTTGCGGGATGATTCAGGGGATAGGGTTTAGGGGTTTCTAAGCCTTCAGCCCCTACACAGTTGCATGTTGGTGATCCTACCTCATGTATGGGCCCTGTGGGGATCGCAGACCTGAACGCCCGAACGCCCCCTGAAATCGCGCCGATGTTTTTTTTCCAGCTTGCTTTTGGGGCCTGCTTTTTGCAGGGTCCTTCAGGGAGGTGGGTTCATGGGGGGGGTATGTATCTAGGGAACCTGAGTGAAGCTTCTGGAGCCTTAGGGAGTAGTGGGGAGTACCTTAAGAACCCTCTAAATATTCGGACATGCAGTCGAGTCTGTAGCGTCTATGCGCCGGTCCCCAGTTTGCGCCAAGCATCGAGCTCACGGCTGTTCCACCTGCATGTGTTTTTGGGGTAACCCGAAACCCTACACCCTCGAACAGAAGTCTGCGGCTTGTTCGTTTCTTTTGGGGCTCCTATTCACACTGGGAAGTGTCGCTGTATCTCGCATTGCAACACGCATCAAGGAGCGTCCAGGTTCGGGAATCACGTCTTAGGCAACGACACGTCGAAGGATCTTGTTTTCGGTTCGCGGGGAGCGTGTGAAGTGGGGAATCGCACTTTGGTCATTCGCGTTCTGTCTTGAACGATTGCTGTTTTCGATCACGAAGAAGCATGCGCCTCCGTGCGCTGATACCGATGTGTAGCGTCCACGTTGGGTTTTCCAGGAGCGTCCACGACCGGGTCATGTTTGGCGGGCCGATTTGAGTCAAATCCGGAGCTTGTACCTAGATGCAAGGTATGTATTGGGATGTTCCCCCTTATACTAACAGTCCTTACATAATAATAATAATAATAAAAATAATAATAGGGATGATAGTACCCCTGATTCTCATTCCCATTAAGGAGCAGACAGTATCAAGGGGGAACATCCCAAGGTATGTAGCTCAGAGAGCTGCCCATATCTATCTGTTTACACAAAGCACATGCTTATGTACATCAGTGTAATCCGATTATTATTATTATTATTATTATTATTATTACTACTGTTATATATATATATATTAGGTAGGATAAGGGGGGACCCTTAAAAAGGGAGCCCTTCTAAAAGGAGGGACCTTATTGAGAGGGTCTATATTTTAAAGGGTCCCCCTAATCCTATCCCCTATGTCAAAACAGGCCTGATGGAGAGCCAGCTCCAGGAGCGTGGGAAGATATGAGTTCCACACTGTCCTCCACACGGGTCCTTTCTTGGTGGAGGGGTCGGGTTCAGGGTTAAGGGTTTATGGCTTGGGGTTTAGGTTTAGGTTGTAGGATTTAGGGAAGCATCTCTGGGCTGAGATCCAAACTTTCAATGTCCTGCTGGCGGCCGCCAAGAAGCTTTGCGACATGGCGGCGTGCCCCTCAAGGGGCTGGGGGGGAGGGGGGGGCTTGGTTTAGGGTTTAGGGTATAGGGTTTGGGGGAAGTCGGGGACGCTGATCCAGGATGGCCAAGGGGGTTGAAAACCCTGAGCATTCTAGACCCTAGAACGTAAACCCGAAGCGAATGGTTCCGAATTGAGGCTTCCAGCTGGACCTGAACCCCAAATCCCCAAACCCCACGACCTCCGAAACCCTAAGCCCTAAACCCCAAACCCCAAACCCCAAACCCCAAACCCCAAACCCCAAACCCCAAACCCCAAACCCCAAACCCCAAACCCCAAACCCCAAACCCCACACCCCAAACCCCAAACCCCAAACCCCAAACCCCAAACCCCAAACCCCAAACCCCAAAACCCCAAACCCCAAACCCCAAACCCCAAACCCCAAACCCCAAACCCCCAAACCCCAAACCCCAAACCCCAAAACCCCAAACCCCAAACCCCCAAACCCCAAACCCCCAAACCCCAAACCCCAAACCCCCCCAAACCCCAAACCCAAACCCCAAACCCCAAACCCAAACCCCAAACCCCAAACCCCCAAACCCAAACCCCAAACCCCAAACCCCAAACCCCAAACCCCAAACCCCAAACCCCAACCCCAAACCCCCCCCAAACCCTAACCCAAACCCCAAACCCCAAACCCCAAACCCAAGCCCCAAGCCCCAAGCCCCAAACCCCAAACCCCAAACCCCAAACCCTAAACCCTAAACCCTAAACCCTAAACCCTAAACCCTAAACCCTAAACCCTAAACCCTAAACCCTAAACCTCTAAACCCTAAACCCTAAACCCCCTCGCCGGCTCGCGGAGGCGGCCGAGCGGATACTGTCCCTGGCGTGGCGGAAAGGCGTGAGGCGGGCCTCGGCTCTTTCTTTTTGCAGGGTTTAGGATTTAGGGTAGGGTTTGGGGTTTAGGGTTTAGGGTTTAGGGTTTAGGGTTTAGGGTTTAGGGTTTAGGGTTTAGGGTTTAGGGTTTAGGGTTTAGGGTTTAGGGTTTAGGGTTTGGGGTGTAGGGGTGTAGGGGTGTAGGGGTTTAGGGGTTTAGGGGTTTAGGGGTTTAGGGGTTTAGGTAGGGTTTGGGGCTTAGGGTGTAGGGTATAAGGGGTCCAGGGCCAGTTTAGGGTTCAAGTTTCGGGTCAGAGGGCCTGAGCCCACCCTCAACCCTGCTTTTCCAAACTTTCTGTTGGCTAGTACTTGGAAGGTTTAGGGTTTAGGGCTTAGGGCTTGGGGCTTACTCTCGGGTTTAGGGTTTAGGGCTTGAATACTCTTCCTTCATTCCCTACGGGCCAGCCGTTCGCAAATCCCTGAACCTGTAAACCCTGAACCCTAAACCCTATATCTTGAGGGCTTCAGGGGATCAGGTCCCTCCACAATCCCCTGGAACCCTAAGCCCTAAACCCTAAACCCTGAACCCTTAAACCCTAAACCCTAAACCCTAAACCCTACACCCTGAACCGTAAACCCTAAACCCTAAACCTTAAACCCTAAACCCCAAGCCCAGAGGCCGAACCAGAAGACTTTCGACACCATGATCGCCTTGGCCGCCGCCGTTGGCGACCTCCCGGCCGCAGAGTGCTCCGGCCTAAAACCCTAAAGCTGCGTGTACCCTCCAGCCTGGGGTTTAGGGTTTAGGGTTTAGGGTTTAGGGTTCAGGGTCCCTAAAGCCGCGTGGTCGGGATGTGATACATTCGTCTTACTGGGTAAGTTGACGCCCCTCGGGGCTGCCGAATCTTCTCGTCGGGTGTCCAGCGGATCCTGTTTGGGAAATCCCGAAACCCTAAACCCTAAACCCTAAACCCTAAACCCTAAACCCTAAACCTTAATCCCTAAACCCTGAGCTCACAATAAAGTTTATTGGCTTTCCCTCGACCTCACCTCTTTGCCCAAGCGCTTCGAGCCACAATTCGGGGCTCTGCAATCCGACATTTCGTTGCCTGTATGCCTTAAAATCCTACTGTGCAACTAGGCCCCAAGCCCTAAACCCTAATCCCTAAACCAAACTTTAATGCGATAAACCCTAGCCCTAGCCGGGCCCTAACCCCCAAAACTCCAAAAAGAGCTGAGACCCCAACTCCCCCCCCACATGGAACCCGAAAGGCGGTGGTTCGGTCGTATGGCCCGATTTGACCTCGAGCCTTCCAAGGACCTCCAAGCATCTTGGGTTCGAGACTTGAGGTTCGCGGTTTAAAGTTCAGGCCCTCAACCTTTATAAATGCTAAACCCTAAACCTGCAATTTGGGGTACAGGGTTCAAAGGATTAGCAAGTTTTCGGGTTTTTGAGCCCCCCCCCCCCCGGCACACAACAACCTTTGCAAGCTTAAGCCACCTCCCGCCCAAAACCCTGAAAACCTTAAACGCAAGCCCTCTCAAAATCCTGGACCCACCTACCGCAAAGCCCGAGAAGCCCTCAAAATCCTGCTTCCTCTCTCGTCCCTAAACCCTAAACCCTAAACCCTAAACACTAAACCCTAAACCCTAAACCCTAATTTAGCCCTAAGCCGTCCCGAGCACAGGACGCCTTCTTTGGCCTCATCGACGCTGCAGCGCGGATCGGCGATGTGCGTGGTCCCGAGTTGACTTTAGTGCTCACAGGAGTGTAGGGTTTAGGGTTCGGGATTTAGGGTTTAGGGTTCAGGGTTTAGGGGATTAGGGGGGGTAGGGTGTAAGGTTTACTGCAATCTAATCTTTGTGACACGTTATCTTGAGACCCGACTGTGACCTACCCATGAACCTTCCAGCAGTTGTTTGGGGCTCTTACTTGGGGCTGGGCAGTTTCACACTACGAGGCTCTTGATGCCATCCTCTGTTTTTGCTTACAAGCCTTCACACTGAGTCCTACATGTTCAGCCCTGTTTTAACTGTAAGCCTCCGCAACTGCAAGGAAATTTGGTTGGTACAAGGTCCAAGCCCTTGTAAGCCCTTGCACCTCGGTGAGCCGAGGGCCATGGCGGAGTACTGGTACGACGAGGACAGAGCTCCGCATTGGTGTTGAAGAAGGGTTTGGGGGGTTTAAGGTTCGCCCTTAGGGTTGAGGGTTTAGGGCTTAGGGCTTAGGGTTTAGGGTTTGGGGTTTAGGGTTTGGGGTTTAGGGTTTGGGGTTTAGGGTTTAGGTTTGGGGGTTTAGGGTTTAGGGCTTAAAGGGTTTGGGGTTAGGATGTTCTCCCCTTATACTAACAAACAGTCCTACATCGGGATTTATAGTATATACTCCCTATTGTAATCCTTATTAAGGACTGTTAGTATAAGGAGGAACATCCCAAGGTTTGGGGTTTCAGGAGGAGCCCCAATTAACTGGGGATTTTCTTTGGGCCCCCTTCTTGAGTACGGGGCCTGGGTCTGTTCTGCCAGCATAGACCCGGAGCTCTCCACTAAAGCCCGAAGCTCCTGTGTCCTCAAGCGCCGGGCCCGTTCTCCCAAAGCGCGTTGATCCCTGTCCCAGACTCTCGAAGCCAAGAAAATCCCGTAAAAAGCTTAAGCTCCAAACTCTTCAACCTTCACCCCACACCCTAGCCCTGAACCCTGAGTCACAGGGTTCAGGACCCTAAGCCCTAAAACCTAAACCCGAAACCCGAAACCCTAAACCCTAATCCCTAAACCCGAAACCCTAAGCCCTAAACCCGATACCCGAAAACCCTAAACCCTGAAACAGTCTTTCGGGTGTTCGGGGTGTCGGAATCCCCAAACCTCTCGCGCGAACCGAGGCCCTGAAACAGGGCTTGGAGATGGACGGCCAGACGTATGCCACCCTGCCCTTCGGCTTTCTACTTACTTGGAGATTCAGGGTGCTTATACTTACTTCTCCAACAGCTGAACTTTAAACTTTTTGCGTTCCCCTATTTTGTAGGATGATAAAGTTCACCTTTTTTCCCCTTGGTTATTGGAGAAGTAAGTATAACCCCAACTATGACTGCGTTTATGAGCCCTCTGAGCCCCTAAGTAGACTTTGGGGGTATGAGTAGCCATGAACCTCCAAGTAGGGGATTCGGGCTAGGCCCCAAACCCGATACCCCGAACTCCAAGGCCTATAAGCTCTACTGTAATCAAACACCCTGGTGTAAGAAAGAGCCCACAAAACCCCAAACCCCGGCAACCCTACAGTGGCCAAACCCTCAACAAACAGAAGGGTTTACAGGGTTTAGGAATCTGAACCCTCTACAAGCACCCTAAGCCCCAAACCCCAAACCCTAAACCCTAAACCCCAAACCCTAAACCCCAAAACCGCAAACCCCATAAAGCCCTAAGCCCCCCCCCACACCGGTCAAAGCCAGCAGAGCTGCCCCTCGAACCCGAAACCCGAAACCCTAAACCCTAATCCCTAAACCCTAAACCCTAAGCCCTGAACCCTGAACCCTGAACCCCTAACCCTAAATCCTAAGCCCTAAACCCTCAACCCTAAACCCTAAACCCTAAACCCTAAGCCCCCTCAAGGGTGCTCGCTGCCGAGTCGCAGGGCGAGGAGAAGCAGGCTCGGGGGCGAGGAGCTTTATTTCTTAGCCAAGACATGACGTTTAAAACTTGTTTGTTGGCTATTCTTAGTTTTTAACATTAAAATAGGAAGGAAGAAAGCTTAGCCATTTTTTAACTTCATGCTTTTGATCCTTGGTAATTGGAGAAGTGAGGCTTGGGGTTTCAAGTCGGTTTTGGTGGGCTCAAGTTTGGGGGGTTCAAGTTACTTCGGCTTCAAGTTATCTGGTGTTCCGGTATGTTTGGGGTTCACGATGTATGAGCGGGTTCAAGTTAGTTGGTGTTTTAGTTATTGCTAATCCTAAACCCAAAAACCCTAAGCCACTTTGTAAGGATGTAATGGGGTTCATTAAATTCAGGGTTTGAGTTATCAAGGACTTGAGGAGTTGAAGAGTTGAATGGGTTCATAGCATCGAGGCGCAGGATTCCTGGGTTTAGGGTTTAGGGTTTAGGGTTTTAGGTTTTAGGGTCGAGGGTAACGACCTGTTTCTTGCTTCTGCACCATGCTAGCCAGCAGTAAGGTTGCCCGAGCCACTTGCCGCTAGGCGAGTTGCGAGCCCTAAGCCGCCAAGCCACGACGCTCATGCTCCGGAGGCGTCTGCCTGGTTCCGCGAAGCATGCGCGAGGCGACGACAGGGACGAATGTTTCTGTTCCAGGGCCTTACTCGTTGCTTTGCTGGGCTTTGGACAGTGGCATAGCATACAGCCTTTGCACTGAAACGGAAGATATGACCGCGCGGAGCGCGGCGATTAGTTGTATAGGCGGCAGGGTTTGGGGTTCAGGATTTTAGGCTTGAGATATTCCTTCGGCCGAGCGGAAGCCAGCAACGATCTTTTTGAGGAAGGGCTTCCAGTGAGTGACAGTGTCTCTCGATGCTTGTGCACTGAACCTGAACCCTAGGTGTCACAGCTTCTCGAACTCCGCAAACATGCGCCCACGTAGCTGGGCATCCCCGTGCATGGGAATTAGCAGCCCTCAGCCCTCGACCCTAAAATCGCACCCCGGAATGCCTTCGCGGCACACTCTTCCCGAAACAGTTCTGAAAGACCCTGAACTGCGGGCAGGCAGACCCCACCCCCCTTTCAGTCCATCCCCGAAACCCCGCCCTAAAAACTAGAACCCTCAACCCTCAACCCTCAACCCTCAACCCTCAACCCTCAACCCTCAACCCTCAACCCTCAACCCTAAACCCTAAACCCTCAACCCCATGGGTTTCGGGTTCCGGGATCTCGGCTCGAATCTAAGGGTAGTTATATGACCCCTGTGGTCCCTTACCTTCTTTAACGGGTTCTGAAGTGTGGGCCCGTGCGGTTTTTGTGGGGAAAAACCCGGGCTCCCCCACTGAAGGGCCCTACTCAGGGGCCATGAAGCTATCCTTAGATCAACTTGCCGTGCTCTCCCTAAAACCCTAAACCCTAAACCCTAAACCCTAAACCCTAAACCCTAAACCCTAAACCCTAAACCCTAAACCCTAAACCCTAAACCCTAAACCCCAAACCCTAAACCCTAAACTCGGTGCAAGGCAGGCGAGCTTCAAGGACAGCTTCGTGGAGAAGCTGCTGCGGGGGGCCCCTACTGGCGGTGCTCGGGTTTTTGTTCGGGGGTTTTGAGGTTGAGGGTTTAGGGTTTAGGGTTTAGAAGCCATGAACATCATCTTACTTCTGAACGGGGGTCCTTAGAAGGTCAGTTGAGACAACTCTCTGGCCAGCGGGGTGCTGAGGATTTAGGGCTTAACATTGAGGGATTTTGGGATGCGCAACCTTACAATAGGGATCATAGTACCCCCGATTATAATCCCCATTAAGGGCGGGTAGTATAAGGGTGAACATCCCGACAAATTTTCTGTGTGGTAACCGACTGTTTTTGGGGGAAGATCTCCGTGTTCTCACGTTTGGTGGGTTCTGTGTCGCAACTAAACCCTAAACCCTAAACCCTGAACCGTAATCCCTAAACCCTAAACCCTAAACCCTAAAACCCTAAATCCTAAACCCTCAACCCTAAATAGCTTCATAAGGGCTTAGGGCACCGGGCAGCTCAGACGAGCGTGAAAACCCAAAGATGCAGGATCAATGGGGGATCCTCATTTAGTCTCTCTCTCTCTCTCTTTCTCTCTCTCTCTCTCTCTCTCTCTCTGTCTGTTTGTTCTTCAAAAAAATCCCTAAACTCTAAGCCCCCCGGCTCTGCCCGTCGCATTCAGGTCCATCCTCGTCGACCGCGGTGACCACGACGGTGCGCGGAACTGGCTTCGGCGTGCGCAGAAGGCGTAGATGGTTTAGGGCTTTTTGGGTGTTTAAGACCCCAAACCCTAAACCCTAAACCCTAAACCCTAACCCTAAACCTCAAAATCTAAGGATCCAAGGTCTTCTAGAGTCATGCTGCGAGAATCTGTTTGCTGTAACTCAGTCGCCTTATAAAAAGGGGGGTGGAACTTCCTCCATTCTCGGGATACAGCGGGCAGAGGGTGTCTGTGTCTTGTAGGTTTGGGGTTAGGGTTTTGGGTTTATAGGGTATAGGGTTTAGGGTTTAGGGTTTAGGGTTTAGGGTTTAGGGAACCCGACTCCCTTGTTGCGGCGTAGAGCCCCTCTCGCCCCCTGGCCTCCGACCTCTGCCTTTGCGGGGAGGCCGGCATGGAGTGCAACGGGAACATGCTGCGGAGCGTCTTCCGCCAGCTCATGAGGACCCCTAAACCCGAAAACCATAAACCCTAAACCCTAAACCCGACACCCGAAACCCTAAACCCTAAACCCTAAACCCTAAACCCTAAACCCTAAACCCTAAACCCTAAACCCTAAGCCCTCGCCCCAACCTACAGGAGATAGAGTGAAGTCTCAGGCGCAACTCGGTGAGCCTCTCGCATGCGAGATGTCTCATCTCAGTCGGGCGTGCTACTCTGGGTCTTTTGGGGTTGATGGTGTTGAGCTCGTTTGACCCTCTTGATGCGGAAGAGCCCTAAACCCTAAACCCTAAACCCTAAACTCTAAACCCTAAACCCTAGGAGCCTTTGTTTTAAGGACCGGAGAGGCCTTGCGTCCGTCAGAGGAAGTGGCTGAAAGCAGTGTGGCGTTTCCCAGTTGCTGGCTCCTTCCACACATGTGGCCAGGTCGTAAACCACATCCCCTTCCTTCGATATCCCTCAGTACCCTTGTATACCCTTCTTGAAGGCTCATGTACAACAACCCCTAAACCTCCAAGTGACCGATACCCTTCTTTGTAATAATGCTAATAATCTGATGATATTTTTTTGAAACAATCTAAAATGCCCATTGAAACAAGAAGCTCCGAACTAGCCGTCGTAGCCATGGATGATGCGCGGCATCTGGAAGTGCTTCCCGATTCAGAGGAGCACCTCGCGTTGCTGCCGCCCGCCTTACGAAGCCCGCAACCTCAACTCCTAAACCCTAAGCCCTCAACCCGCTAACTCAACCCCGGGGGTCATCCTACGAACGCTGGCTTCAGATGCTACTAATTGCTTAAGAACCCCCCCCCCCCAAAAAAAAAAAAAATAAAAAAAAATCGCCCTCACCAGGGCAATATAGGGATCTTCGTTTTTGTAGTTTTTGGGGGCTTCCTAAGCAAATAGTAGATGATGGTTTAGTGTGTTGTTCTAAGTTGGCGGACCCGCCCTCAAGCCCTCAACCCACCCTCCAAAAGCCCAGTTCGAGAACTACTGAACTCTATAGATCCCTGAACCCCAAAACAGCCCAACTTGTAGGTTTTAGGTTTTAGGGTTTAGGGTTTAGGGTTTAGTGTTTAGGGCTTAGGGTGTAGGGTTTTAGGGTTTAAACCACCAAATCCAAAACTCAAAAACCCCGCAGGGTTCAGTTTTTTTGGCTGAGGTCGAGCACCTTCCCACTGCAGGGCTACATCGAGGAAACGGAGCGGCGACACATGGTTATTTAGGGTTTAGGGTTTAGGGTTATTTACCCAAAATAGGGGGCGCCCCTGTGATACCGCAAGTGGAATGGGAACCCCCCCAAAAGGGTACCAAAAGGGTACCAACTAGGGGTAGCCCCTTCCTGCCCCAAATAGAATAGAATCCCTTATTAAAGGGACCCCCCCCCCAAGAGGGTATGTACCCCTATTTTCGGAAACCCCCTCATTTTGGCAGCAAGGCCTTTCGGTCTAGGGAGCCCCGAAGGCGTTTCGCAAGGGCGTGTTGGCTGTGGCTTAGAGGTTTTTTTTGCGGGTTCTGGGTTTAATTTGGGTGATTAGGGTTTAGAGTATGGGCTCCAGGGTTTTGGTAGGGTTTGGGGTTTGGGGTTTAGGGCCAGGGGTTAAGTCTTAGTCTTTGCAGCAGGCGATTTAGGCTTTTAAGCCCCCCTAAACCCTAAACCCTGCACCCTGAACTCTGAACCCTAAACTCTAAACCCTAAACCCTAAACCCTAAACCCTAAAGCTTCAGATCCCAGTCAGACACATCGTAAGCCTTGCTTCAGATCAACTTCGAAGGCAGATGGGGTTTAGGGTTTCGGAATTGGGCTGTAGAGTTTAGGGTTTAGGGTCTAGGGTCTAGGAATTGGGATGCAGGGTTCGAGGCTCCCGTGTGTGGGGGCGTTCCAAGTTGTGGGAGGCGAAGTGCAGCTTCCCTCAGTCGCTGCGGACTATGCTTCCTGAGCCCCCTTAAGCCCCTCTAAGCCCCCTAAGCCCCTCTAAGCCCCTAAGCCCCCGAAGCCCCCGAAGCCCCTCTAAGCCCCTCTAAGCGCCTGCCCCCAAGCCCCCAAGCCCCTCTAAGCGCCTGCCCCCCTAAGCCCCCTAAGCCCCCTAAGCCCTAAGTCCCCTAAGCCCCCTAAGCCCGTGAGCTGAGGAGCGATCACACCCACGCAGCTGCAGGAGGTGGTCGACTTCGCCGGCGCTCATTGCAGGCGCCAGGGGTTCATGGCTCTGGGATCTAGGGAACGCTAAACCCTAAACCCTAAACCCTAAACCCTAAACCCTAAACCCTAAACCCTAAACCCTAAACCCTAAACCCTAAACCCTAAACCCTAAACCCTAAACCCTAAACCCTAAACTCTCAACCCTCAACCCTCAACCCTAAACCCTAAACCCTAAACCCTAAACCCTAAACTCTAAACCCTAAACCCTCAACCCTAAACCCTAAACCCTAGACCCTAGACCCTAAACCCTAAACCCCCAAGCACAAATCCTGAGCTCAAGGAGCCGGAGCAGCTTCCCATCTGTCTTCCCTCTGTCAGGCAATGGCACGACCGTAGCTGCGCTTCATGGACGTCAGGCTGGGCTGGGGTGCGCACTATCGGGGTCGGAAGAAGTAAGATAGTACTATATTAGTATTCCCTTGTGGTCCCTTTAGGACTATCCTCCTAAAAACCACTCAAAACCCTATTCTAATTATTAAGGCCCCCATATTGGGTGCTCTCATCAAGTTTAGGCACCTCAAGGCTTTAAGGTTTTAGGATGGTTTTAGGCTCAGTTTCTTACAAACCTAAACCCCGAAGCCCCTAAGCCCCGAAGCCCCGAAGCCCCCAAGTTGTAACCCCTAACCCCCCTCAACCCCCCCTCACAAGCCCGACTGTTGCCCAACATTTTTGGCGCCACCCATCCTTGCAGGGCAGCCGCTCTCCATGGACTTCCTGAACCTCTACCACCTCACGGCCCCCTGGAAGTTCAAAAAACCCTAAGCCCCTAAACCCTTAAGCCCTTGAACCATTCAGCTTTGAGCCCTACGCCTCATCCCCTGAACCCCAAAACCCTTAGAAACCCTCCACCCCAAACCGAAGCCCCCCGATCCCCCAAAGCCCTCCTTGTCCGAAAACAGGGGCAGGTTTTTGTGAAGGGCTACCATCAGGAATGATGCTCCTTTTGGGTATGTAAAGGGGCGTGCCGTAGCAAAGACTTCCAAGTGCTGGATAGCCTAAGCAAGCAGAGAGCCACCGAGGATTGGGTGATCCGGCCTGCAACGCAGGCAGGGCCAAACCCCCCCAAAATCCCTAAGACCTTCAGAAATCCCGTACCACCCGAACCCCCCCCCCCCAAAAAAAAAAAAAAACCCAACCCCCACTAACCCCCTAAGCCCCGAAAAATCCTCGACCCCTAACCCCTAAACCCCCTAAACCCCCTAAACCCCCTAAACCCCCTAAACCCCCTAAACCCCCTAAACCCCCTAACCCCCTAAACCCCCTACCCCCTAAACCCCCTAAACCCCCTAAACCCCCTAAACCCCCTAAACCCCTAAACCCTAAACCCCCTAAACCCTAAACCCCCTAAACCCCCCCCCTAAACCCCCTAAACCCCCTAAACCCCCTAAACCCCCTAAACCCCCTAAACCCCCTAAACCCCAAACCCTAAACCCTAAACCCTAAACGTGCGTCATCTTGTGTGCGAGGCGGAGAACTGTGCCATGGTCGAGCTCCTTACAGGCCCTGTCAAAGGGAAGCTTGGGGTTCAAGGGCTTCAGAGGGGCTTTGCGGGTTTAGGGTTTTTAGGGTTTAGGGTTTATTGTTCTGCCGAAAAGGCCACCCGCAGGCGCCCGCATGGTTCGTCTCGCACTGGCACCCTGGCTTCAGAATCCAAAGACCGAAACCCTAAGCCCCAAGATTTGGGGCTTCCGGTTTGAGGGGCTTGGGGTTGGGGGTTTCAAGGCTGTGTACTGTTAACTTTTCTTGTGGGCTTTGGGTGCACAGGGTTGAGGCTTTGGCTTGCTGTTTGCGCTTCCTCTCAGCAAAGGTGCCTGGTGTGAGCCAGAATTCTTGAAGCCCTATAAGCCTCACTCTAACCCTCCACCCTACACCCTACACCGCAAACCCTAAACCTTCCCACCTCTCACCTCCCAGCCCTCCTGAAGCCCAACCCTGTAGACCCTGAACCCTGGGAACCCCTGAGCCCATAATGGAACCCACATGTCGGAACATGTTCAGAGGGTTTTAAGGGGCCAACCTAGCTTTAAAACCCCAAAGCCCTTAAATCCTTAAACCCCTCAGCCCGCAAGGGGGGCCCTCTATAGCACTCGGGCCCTAGAAATGTGGAGGTGGCTTAAGCCCTTAAGCCCTTAAGCCCTAAAGACCTCAGAGGCCCTCTGGCCCTAAACCCCAAACCCCAAACCCTAAACCCAAACCCTAAACCCTAAACCCTAAACCCTAAACCCTAAACCCTAAACCCTAAACCCTAAACCCTAAACCCGAAAACCTAAACCCCAAAGCCCAAACCCCCTAAACCCTGAACCACTGGTAGGCCCTGCAATGTTGAGGTGGGGCGAGCCGCTCCGCTGCTTCGTCAGCTGCCTCCGGCGCCATGCGCAGACGCGAGCGCTGCAGGCGCTCGGGACGGAGATGAACGGATTTTCAGGGCTTAGGGCTTGGGGTTTAGGGTTTAGGGTTTAGGGTTTATGGTCGAGAAAGAGGATGCAGGATTTTGGGGTTTAGGCTTGAGTTGAGGTGCTTTTGTGGTAGAAATTCAGCGACAGGCCCTAAATCCAGATGTGGCGGCGGGGGGGGGCTCTCCTAAGCCCCACACCCGAACCCTAAGGCCCTAAACCCTGAACCTTTGGAGGTTTAGGCTTTAGGGTTTAGGCTTTAGGGTTTAGGGTTGAGGGTTGAGGGTTTAGGGTTAGGGTTTAGGGCTTCAGGTCTACAGAATAGGCAGCTGGTGTAGGGTAAGTCAATACCGTGCCTAAGCTGCTTGAAAGGCCTTGTCCCTACACGCCCTAAACCTTACAAGCCATCAACCCTAAACCCCACATCCTTGTTTTTGTCTCTGTGGTGCTTTACTGTAACTTTAGATCCTTAGCCTTTTTGGGTTTATTGGGTTTCTTAAGAAGGCAGCTAAAAATTAAATGTATAGCTACCCTGCTAAGTGCAGCCAAGTTGGGGCTTCGTTCCCAGGGTTTCGCGTTTTCAAGGTACAGGGGGTCGGGGAAGTCAGGCTAGGGGTTTCAAGGTCTTGTAGGACCCGAAACCCTAAACCCTAAACCCTCAACCCTAAACCCTAAACCCTAAACCCTAAACCCTAAACCCGAAACCCTCAACCCTCAACCCTCAACCCTAAACCCTAAACCCGAAACCCTAAACCCTCAACCCTCAACTCCGCGGGCTCAGGCCTCGGCAGCCTATTGGGCCCGGAGCTGAGACGCAGGAGCTTGTGGCTCTGATCCCCGGGGCTTCGAGGCTTAGTGTTTCGGGCGTTCCCAAGCCGCATAAAGCCCTCAGCTCTCAACCTTATTGGTAGCCCCAAAGCCCAAACCCCAAACCGCAAACCCCAAACCCTAAACCCTAACCCTAAACCCTAAACCCTACGCCCTAAACCCTAAACCCCAAACCCTAAACCCTAAACCCCAAACCCTAAACCCCAAACCCTAGAAACCTTATCTAGACCCCAAACCCTGATGCTCTGAGGCCACCCCTCGTCCCCGGAAAACCCTCAGCCCTAAAACTCTCTTGTGAACCCCCGACTCCTGAGTTTGGGGCTGAATGCTTGGGAACTATTGTTGGGAATTCCGGGGAGTTCGGATGTTTCAAGAAGATCCTGCGGGCCGAGTCTCTGTTATAAGTACCGTCATTCTCTGCTACGTAGCAAAGGTCGGGGAGCGTGCGTGGAGTAGGATGAAGTCAAGTTCAGGGTTTGGAGTATAGGGTTTGGGGTTTGGGGTTTGGGAGCTAGGAAAATCTTGTTGTTAAGTCGCTGCTCTAGTGAGCCCAGCAGGCGTTCTGAGATCTTGACCTACCCTAGAAAGGATTCGCTTGCCACATTTGGATATAGGTTCCAAAACCCAAAACCCTAAACCCAACACCCAAAACCCTCAACCCTCAACCCTCAACCCTCAACCCTCAACCCTCAACCCTCAACCCTCAACCCTTAACCCTCAACCCTCAACCCTAAACCCTAAACCCTAAACCTCACACCCTCAACGGGCAGGTCTGCGCCTATGCCAATCGCCAGCACTCTCTGGGCGAAGAGGCCCTTAGCTCCTGCCCTTTAGGGTTTAGGGTGTAGGGTTTAGGGTTTAGGGTTTAGGGTTTAGGGTTTAAGGTTTAAGGTTTAGGGAAAGTAACCAACATGGGGTCGTGAACATGGGTTTCTCGGCCTGAGGACCTGAGGCTTACAAGAATTGGCGGTTTGGCAGGTTACCCGAAACCCTGAACCTGAGACCCTAAATCCTAAACCCTAAACCCTTAACCCTTAAACCCTAAACCCTAAACCCTTAAACACTAAATCTAGGGTTTCGGGGGTTTAGGGAGTCACCGTCTTGAGCCATCTTCGGGACCCTGGGTGCAGGAACCCAGGGCCGAGTTAGAGGGTTTGTGGGTTTTGTAGGCCCCCGCAAGTACCCAAAGGTTCAGGGACGCCATGGCCATGGATCCTCAGCCCTAAACCTTAAAACGTGTGGGAACATGCATCTGCAAGCCAAAACACAAAACAGAAGAGACAACCCTAAAACCCTAAACCCTGAACCCTGAACCCCAAACAACCCAAACCCGAAACCCAAGAAGAACCCTCCGCACGGGAGGTGACCTCGGACCCCCGCCAGACGAGCTTCTTCCGGGCGCTCACACTGAGCCAGGGGGCTTCTTGGCTGGTTTGTGTTTCGGGTTTAGGGTTCAGGGTTTAGGGTTTAAGCTTTACGAAGCCCTAAACCCTAAACCCTTCGAAACCCCAAGCCCTAAGACCTAAGACCTAAACCACCCCAAACCCCAACCCCGAATCCCCCCGTCAGCAGGTGCTTCTGATCTTGGACGACGTGGCCGAGCGCTCTGGGCCGGCGACACCCTTCAAGAGGACGCTGGTAGGGTTTAGGGCTCAGGATTTAAGGTTTAGGGTTTGATTAGGGTTTAGACTTTAGGGTTTTAGGGTTTATTGAAATTGTTCAGGGCTCACGTCCGGGAAGTTTCGAGGAGTTCCGAGGACAGTTTCGAGGAGTTGAGTTTGATTTTTGCTTGTACTCATTTGTTTACAACTTTTTGCTTTGTAGTAAATTCTGGCTTGCGGGTTAAGGCTTAGCGTCCAGCTTCGATTGAAGTGTGGTATTTAAGGGCCCACATGAAGGGACCATGAAACTACCCTAAAAATAGGTGTAGGGTTTGGATGCTTTTGAAACGTTGGTGGTGGCGACGGGGTGGTTGAGCCTTGAGGGTTTTGGCTTGAGGGCTCAGGGCTTTAAGTTTTTTTAGGGTTTTAGCATTAGGGCTGAGTTCAAAGGGTTGTGGCTTGTTGGGTTCGGCCTTTACGGCTTAAGACGTTGAGGTTTCTGCGGTTCCTACGCTCTAATTCGACCCTTCAGGGCTCTCCAACACCTCCAACCAGATCGCGTGAGGAACCCGCTGCCATCAGGACCACGAGTTATACATGCTTGCAATCCCTACATCTCTGCATCCCCCGACCCCTAAACGCTAAGCCCCGAAACTTCTATGTCCCAAGCCCTAAACACTAGCCCTAAACCCTAAACGCCTAGACCCTAAACCTCAACCTTAAATCTCAAACCTTCAAACCCCTCCTGACTTGCCAGGATCTGGTGCGCCTTTGAGGAGTGGCATGTCTACAGAAAGGATTAGGGTTCAGGGTTCAGGGTTTAGGGCTTCGGGTTTAGGGTACAGGGTTAGTGTTAGGGTTCAGGGTTTAGGGTTTAGGTTTTAGGGTTTAGGGTTTAGGGTTTGTTTAGGGTTTAGGGTTTAGGGTTTGTTAAGGGTTCAGGGATTAGGGTTGCGCACTTTCAGCTTACTTGGGGATTTGATGGGTATGTTTCGGGCTTGGTGGTCTCATGCGCTGAAGATGAGTTTGTCGTGTGGGCGATCTCCCTCTGCGTGCGTGCGTGCTTTTGCGCGCGCGTGGGTGGGTGGGTGGGTGGGTGGGTGGGTGGGTGGGTGGGTGGGTGGGTGGGTGGGTGGGTGGGTGGGTGGGTGGGTGGGTGGGTGGGTGGGTGGGTGTGTGTGTGTGTGTGTGCTTTTGGTAGTAATCAGGGATCTGGGTGTTGGAGCCGTGGATCATAAGCCCTACTGTAAGCCCCAAGTCTAGGATAATCTCAGAGCTTCCTAGACTGTGCTCTACCCGAAAACTTGTTCTTCCTGAAGCTTACCCCAAAGTAAACCATCGAAAAACCATCTCCATGTGCCACAAGTACTAGCTACAATTTGCAACCGCCAAGATCAAACACAAGCAGTGTGAGCATCCCCGGACGGCATCGAGAGCGGAGGAAGCGCCCTAGTGGACACAGCTAAACCCTCTTCAGCCCAAAACCTTAAGCCCTAAGCCCTAAGCCCTAAACCCTAAACCCCAAACCAAACCCCGAACCCTGAGCCCTTGGCTCAGGTATGTGGCGCTGAGTTCTCGGCAGGGGCAGCGGCTTGTTTCAGCAAAGGGGCTTCAGGGACTTGAGGGCTGTAGTTCTGGGACCCCCAAAGCCCCAAAAGCCCCCAAACCCCAAACCCTCAAACCGCAAACCCAAAACCCCGCAGGTTGCCTGCCAGGGCGACGACTTGAAATGCGGTTTAGGGTTTAGGGTTTGGAGATTAGGGGTCGTTCAGGGATGTTTGGTGTTTAGGGTCTCGAATTCACTGGTGGATGGTTTGGGGTTCAGGATTCAGGGTCTGTGGTGCAGGGCCCAGGTCTTTCGGTGTGGGGGTATGAAAGTTGGCGTGGATGTTTTTTGTTTTTTTGAGTCTTAGTTGTTGTTTTTACGTGCTGCTGGGCTGGGGATTGAAGCACTTGGTCAAAGGACTTTTCGATGGTGCCCCATTCCCTTCATGCTCGATGACGCAGCAGTAAGTTTGGCAACAGTAAGGTTTTAGCAACCAGGTGCCAACACAGCCCCAGAGTGAGTCCTAAAACCTTGACATGTTCCTCCTTATACTAACAGTCCTTAGTAGGGATTATCATAGGGGGTATCATCATCCCTGTTGAGGGCTGTTAGTATCAGGGGGAACATCCCAACCTAAACCCTAAACCCTAAACCCTAAACCCTAAACCCTAAACCCTAAACCCGAAACCCTAAACCCTAAACCCTAAGCCCCAAACCCTCATCCCTAAACCCTAAACCGCCTAAGCCCCAAACCCCCAAGCCCTGATCTTACAAGGAAGCCCCTGCTGCTCGACATCGCCGCCTTCCACGGCAACAAGCCTCCCGGAGAGATTTCATCCTCAGCTTGGGCTAATCCCCCTTACAGGCCCTTATGTGGTTTAGGGCTTAGGGTTTAGGGTTTAGGGTTTAGGATTATCAATAGGGGGGGGGGTACTATAATCGCTATCAAGGACTGTTAGTGTAAGGGGGAGCCTCCCAATCCTCAACTCTGACCACAAAATCTCTTCAACCTCGAATGCTGAACCCAACCAACCCCCAAACCTTCATCCCCATACCTTCAGCTTACCTTACGCTCATGGTCAAAATCGCGTTTCGCGTTCAACCCTAGTGAGCACATGAGGAATCCTTTTTGTAGGTCTTTCGGGTTGTCAGGGTTTTTAGGGTGCAGGCTTTTAGGGTTTAGGGTATTAGGGTATAGGGTTTAAGAGCCCGTGCTCGGAAATTTATTGTTGGGGTTCAGTGCTTCCGGTAGTTGGGGTTCCATGAGTGAGCCCTCTGAGAAGCCCTAAACTTTTTGGGTCCCTAAACCCTAAACCCTAAACCCTAAGCCTAAACCCTAAACCCTAAACCCTAAACCCCAAACCCCAAACCCCAAACCCTAAAAACCCTAAACCCCTAGAAAAAAAACCTAAGCCCCTAAAGAACCCCGAACCCTAAACCCCCTAAAACCCCCCAAGAGCCCCTCCCAGAGGCCGGAGCTCCTCACCGATGGCGCTGGGGCACCCAGCTCTGCGGGGACGCGCCCTTCTGGGGTTTAGGGTTTAGGGTTTAGGGTTTAGGGTTCAGGGAAAAGGGTTTCGGGATATCGGGCTTAGGGTTTAGGGATCCAGGGTTTAAGGATTCAGGGTGTAGGGCTTAGGAATTTGGGTTTGGGAATTTCTGGTTTCGGAGGAGCTTTGAGCCGCCCACCCGAAAACCTTCAGGGCGAGGGAAGGAAGTTCCGTTTGGGATGATGTGGTAGGGGTTGAGGGTTGATAGGGTTTACCTGAAGAACCCACAGCATTTTGTCTTGTAGGTAAGTACTACAAAACCCCTTGTAGGAGGGGATTTAAGGTTGAGGGCTTTTTGTCATGGTGCATGTTCCCGGCCGACTGCCGTAGTGGTCTTAGTGGTCTTCAGCAAACCCTCAACCTTGAACCCTAAACCCTAAACCCTCAACCCCAAACCCTAAACCCCAAACCCCTGGACACCCCCTTGAACCTCCCTGGACATCCTGGGAATCCCACCAGCGTTGAACAGCCAGAGAATTCGCTGCTGGGTTCATGCCGCCTGACAAGCCAAAGTTCGGCATAAGACCCACAATAATATAGGGTCGGAATAACTACTAATAGTATTCCCTTAGGGCCCCTTTATAGTTATACTCTAATAGCCCCCCAAAACCTTATTCTAATTATTCAGGCCCCTATATTGCACTGCTGGTCTTGGGATCACTCTCTCGGCGCGAGCAAGTAGGAGCAGGCAATGGTCCCGAAATCGCTGCCCAACGTCAACGCGGACTGTTGAATGTGAAACTGGTCAAGGTAGACACGCCACCCAAGATTTGGGCACCCTAAACCCTAAACCCTAAACCCTAAATCCTAAACCCTAAACCCTAAACCCTAAACCCTAAACCCTAGACCATTCATCTCCGCACAGAATACATGTCTCACCGGGAGTGGATCGAACTTCACCGACCTGATGCACGAGTGCTTGTCACTCGAAGCGGAGTGGGAGCACCATTTGTTCTCAAACTGGAGTCCACTCTGCCAATCCAAAATACAAGGCCATGAAGAAAAGTTGCATGAGGCATGTACTTCAGCGACTGGGATCCATTTCGCAAGGCTCTGTGCCGAATGATTACTGGCATCGGCCACTTTTTCGGTTTAGGGCTTAGGGTTTAGGGCTCCTTTCTCCGAATCTGGAGCACCCCTCACAGACACGAAGTCAAGTCTTCATGAAGGAAGCCCCTCAACCGTTGACGGAGAAAGTTCTGAAAAGTGGCACGTAGATAGTGCCGACTCAAGCCCTAAACCCTAAACCCTAAACCCTAAACCCTAAACCCTAAACCAGAAACAATGTATATATGTGTGACAAGGGACGCCGGGTGGGTAGGGTGGTACGAAGCACATAGTGATGTAAGGAGGCCTTGCAAATCGAGAGCCCAGGCCAACCGTAAACCTAAACCCGAAACCCTAAACCCTAAGCCCTAAAAGCCCAAACCCTAAACCCTAACCCCTAAACCCTAATCCCTAAACCCTAGACCCTAAACCCTAACCCCTAAACCCTAAGGTCACCGAAGAGGATGAGCGCATGGCGCGACAGCTGGGAGCAGGTCGAGCTCTCGGACCGGGTTTCACCCCATAAGACCTCGAAACTGAGAATCGGAGTCTCAAGCCCTAAATTTTATTATCCTAAACACTACCAGCACCCCCCAACTACCCTTTGACCAGAATACTAGCGGGGGGTCTTCAGGGTTGTTGGGCTTCGGTCTTCCCCCCACAGGTGCACCCTGAAAGGGGTCCCGACAGGGCCCCAGTAGGGTTTCTGGATTCAGGGGTTTCGAGGGTGTAGGGTTTTAGGGTTTTAGGGTTTTAGGGTTTTAGGGTTTTAGGGTTTTAGGGTTTTAGGGTTTTAGGGTTTTAGGGTTTTAGGGTTTTAGGGTTTTAGGGTTTTAGGGTTTTAGGGGGTTTTAACAGCGGGTTGAGGGGTTTAGGGGTTTCAAGGGTGTAGGGTTTAGGGTTTAGGGATTTTGGGGCTTACGGCTCTTAGGGTTCTGGGTTGTTCTTTTCAGGGTTTAGGGGTTTAGGGCTTATGCAAAGGATTCCTACAGGACATCCTGCCAGCGTTTACCCTGAACCCTAAACCCTAAACCCTAAACCCTAAACCCTAAACCCTAAACCCTAAACCCTAAACCCTAAACCCTACACCCTACACCCTAAACCCTAAACCCTAAAGCCTAAAGCCTAAACCCTAAACCCTAAACCCTAAACCCTAAACCGCAAGGGCCCAGATGAAAGGCCTTAGATAATGGAGTCTTGGGCTCTGAGGGTAAACCCTAAACCCTAAACCGTAAACCCTAAACCGTAAACCCTAAACCCTAAACCCTAAACCCTCAACCCCAAACCCCAAACCCCAAACCCTAAACCCTAAACCCTAAGGGCTTACTTAAGAGGTTCATGCCCTCAGTTGCGGTAAGCCCCCAAGCCGATGAAGCCCTTAAAGGTCGTTGAGGGTTCAGGGCTTAGGGTTAGGGGGTTTAGGGTTTAGGGTTAGGGGGTTTAGGGTTAGGGTCTAGGGTGTAGGGTTCAGAGAGTGCGGATTCAGAGAGTTTAGGGTTGAGGGCTGCTGCCGAACGGTGGCTTCGCGAGGCCATCCGGCGGGGAAGGTGCGCGGCGATCGCGAGAAGTACTTTCCTTTGGAGGCCTCGGCCCGCAGCTTGCACGTTTGGCTGCGTGTTTAGGGGGGTTTAAGTTAGGGCGACCCTAAACCTAAACCCCAAACCCCAAACCCTAGACCCTAGACCCTAGACCCTAGACCCTAGACCCTAGACCCTAGACCCTAAACCCTAAACCCTAGACCCTAAATCCGAAATCCTAAACCCTAAATCCCACACGTAGCGCGGCCAGCTGCAGGGGGTTTAGAGTTCAGGTGTGTTCTTTCGTGTGAAGGGAGAGGGTTGATACAAGACAAGCCCAGCGGCCGAAACCATCAACCGGTTTAGAGGTTTAGGGTTCAAGGGTTTAGGGTTTAGGGTTTTGGGGTTTAGGGTTTGGGGTTTGAGGTTTTGGGTTATTTGGGGTTCAGGCTTTAGAGTTTAGAGTCTCAGCATACCCAACATGACAAAATCAGGGACGGGCACGCAAGCCACGGCTGCAGCTTCATCCCCTGAAATCCACCCTCAGATGCAATCCCCGAACCCTAAACATTAAACCCTAAATTCTAAAACCTTAACCCTGTTGCCCTGAACCTGAGCCCTGAATTATGCACCCAAGTCCTATTGCCCCAAGCCCTAAAGCCACACATCAGAAACTAAAATCCATTCACTCTAAACCCTACCTACACCCTAAAGACCCTAACCCTGAACCCTATTACCCTAAACCCCAAACCCTGAACCCTGAACCCTGAACCCTAAACCCTAAACCCTAAACCCTAAACCCTAAACACCAGGTGTTGAAGGCCGGCTTGTGCCTGGAGTTGGAGAAGGCCGAGGCGCCCTTTGTTTTTGTGTCTCAGGCCGAGGGAGTTTTGGGGGTTTAGGGTTTAGGGTTTAGGGTTTAGGGTTTAGGGTTTAGGGTTTAGGGTTAGGGTTTAGGGTTTAGGGTTTAGGGTTTAGGGTTTAGGGTTTAGGGTTTTTTTTGGGGCCCTGGGCGAACGTTGGGTTTAGGGTTGAGGGTTGATATGGAACCTTTCACCCAATGCCACCGGTGATCACGGCAAGCCCTAAACCCTAGACCCAAAACCTCAAACACCCCAAGCCAAAGCAATTAGTTAACACCCAACCTGGGGCCCTCTTTACCTACAGTGTGTTTTTAATACCTAGTTAAGGGTAGTTACTCTGTGGTGCTTTACTGTAACTTTAGATCCTTAGCCTTTTTGGGTTTATTGGGTTGCTAAAAATTAAAAACTATAGCTACCGTGCTAAGTGCAGCCAAGTTACTACTGTAAACCTGGGGCCCTCTTTAGCTGCAGTTTAATTGGCCATTGGCTCTACCTAGTTAAGGGTAGTTACTGCTGTAAAATGGTCCCAGGAACCCTAAACCCCATACCCTAAACCCTAAACCCTAAACCCTAAAACCTAAGCCCGAGACCCTAGACCCTAGACCCTAAACCCTAAACCCCAGACCCTAAACCCTAAACCCTTGGAAAGGTGCAGTTCCAGTAGGTTACAAACGTGCGACCCGCCTCGGCTGCTACATGAAACCGAATGAGGCACTCGGGAAGGCGACGAGTGAGGAGACGAAGGTCGAGGCAGGATTCGCCAAGGGTGTCACTCTCCTGATCAAGGACATGATCAGGGAGAGTGGCGACCGGGGGACAAGTGTATTGAACTACTTGATCAACACATGCTTGTTCCTTGCCAGTCTATCCATCATGATGGAAGACACGCGGCTTGCGCCCCAGCTGATCACGCATCACCTTGAGAAGATCTTCCGTGAGGCGGCTGACGCGGAACTGCTTGCGGAAGGAGACGACGGTCTCCATTTCTTTATACGAAGCGGTTCATCGAAAGCGTGTTGGGGCTTACCGTCCGAACATTTAAACCCCATAAACCCTAAACCCTAAACCCGAAACCCTAAACCCTAAACATAAACCCCAAACCCGAATCAAACCCTGAACCCTAAACCCTAAAACCTAACCCTTTGTGAAAACCCTAAACCCTAAACCCTAAACCCTAAACCCTAAACCCTAAACCCCAAACTTTATAAGCCCTGCACCTTGTTTTCAACCCTGCAGAGCTCCGGCGAGGTGCCTATTTCGCAGCCGGGCGAAATGGGCCTACGTTTCGGTTCGGGCTCCCTTATGAACCCCAAACCCCAAACCCCAAACCCCAAACCCCAAACTCTAAACCCCAAACCCCAAACCCCAAACCCCAAACCCTAAACCCTAAACCCTAAACCCTAAACCCTAAACCCTAAACCCTAAGCCCTAAACCCTTAAGAGATAAACCCTGACCCCCCCCCTTTTCTGATTCCTAGGCTATTCGTTGGGTCTGTCAAAGCCCTGAAGTCGTGAGGCCAGCCAAGAGGCTGACCGCATCCACATCTTGAATGCCATCGCCGGCCAGGGAGCTTAGGTTTACTTGGAGGTTCATGGTACTTATTAACCAATTATACCTGTACTTATAGCTGTACTTATAACCATATCCGGGCACTTAGGAGGCTGCTAAGTGGGTGATAAGTCCCGTCATAACTGGTTAACAAGTAACTAGGAACCTCCAAGTGCCCCGTGGTTCGCTAGTTATGTATTGGGATGTTCACCCTTATACAAACAGTCTTTAATAGGGATTATAACAGGGGGTACCCCGTCGTTCGATAGGTATGATTGGTAGCCGAGAGGCGCATTTTTTGCCGTTTTTGTTAAAGGTTCCCTTATAAGTTTCACTTCTAAGCAACCAGCCCCAGATAAGGGTACCTCTTGTTTTATGGTTACTAGGCTACCTAGTATGTAGGGCTTCGGGTTTTTGAGACAGTTCGAGGCCGAAAGTGTTCATCTCAAAAAGGTTTGACAATTGTGGATCTCTTCCTGAGACTAATCCTGCACCGTTTATGCTACGGTATCAAACTTTTTGGGAGGTGTGTTCGGATCTTGAGCGCTCTCTGTGGTGCGCGTGTGCGTGTGCGTGCGCGTGCGCGTGCGCGTGCGCGTGCGCGTGCGCGTGCGCGTGCGCGTGCGCGTGCGCGTGCGTGGGTGGGTGTGTGTGTGTGTGTCAATTTTGTATTGGGCGTGCAACATCTCAGCTCATCTTGAAGCAGGCCTGACTTCGTGGTCCAACCGTTCCCATCAAAACCATCAGATTGATGAGACGCAGTCAAACTTACCGCTTACTTATTTTAGTAGAGGGGGTAGTTGTTGCAGCACAATGCCGAGGATCGATAGGGGACACGCTAAATTGATACTGTTATTTGATACTATAGGATAAAAATGCGGTAGGTGAAAAACATGGCAAACGGTACGGGACGTGCTAATTCAAAAACAAGCAAGGCTTAAACAAGTAATTTTGACGCCGACCCAGATCATGTCACCTATGGCAAAGCGCCTGCTAAAGCCCCCAAACCCTAAACCCTAAAGACCCTAAACCCGAAACCCTAGGCCCTAAAACCCTTAATTAACCGAGAACCATCTGAGCACTCAACCCCCAGTTTATCCCCCCTGCACGTTTTGACTTCCCATGACTTAGGGTTGAGGGTTTGGGGGTCTCAGCCTAGCTCAGGCCGCGCCCTCGATGAAGCGCCCGTCAGATCTCACCCCAGCTGCTTTGGACGCATCCTAAGGGGGTCTAGGGCGTAGGGCTTAGGGGGGGGGGGGGGGGTTTGGGGTTTGGGGTTTGGGGTTTGGGGTTTAGGGTTTAGGGTTTGGGGTTAGGGTTTAGGGTTTAGGGTTTAGGGTTTAGGGTTTAAAGTTTAAAGTTTAGGGTTTGGGTTTAGGGACTCCAAGCCCTTGAGCCGAAATTCTAAAAACGCTAAGCCCTAGGGGGTTTCGGAGTTTGGAGCTCATGGCTGGTTTAGGGTTTAGGGTTTAGGGTTTAGGGTTTAGGGTTTAGGGTTTAGGGTTTAGGGTTTAGGGTTTAGGGTTTAGGGTTTAGGGTTTAGGGTTTAGGGTTTAGGGTTTAGGGTTTAGGGTTTAGGGTTTGGGGTTTGGGGTTTGGGGTTTAGGGCAGTTTCGTGGGCCCCGAAAAATGGTGCCTCTGACTTGTGGGCCCTGGGGTTGTCAGGCACCGTAGCCATATATGGGGGTTCCCGAAAATAGGGGTACCTTTTCTGGGGCCCTATAGTACGGATTCTAGTATTTTTGGGGGGTATGTTAGGGGACCCCGTTTCCGGAAGGACCCATACACTGTTGCATGCAAGTGAAAGCTTGTCGGGACAGATCCGAGTCGCACAGGTTACACCCACGTCAACCAGACACTGCGGGGCATCTTCGCTGTGGCAGGCCTCCGAAAAGTGAAAAGTGGAGCTTGAAAAACCCACCAAGAAACTCTTTTCCCTTCATCTTTTCGGTAGACCAATGGTACCCTCTTCCTTCTTAGGGGTTTCAAGGTTCCCTTATAATTAATTAGAATCACCAACCTCAAAAGTATGGGTGCCCATACTATGAGATGGCTGCTGAGCTACCAAGTCTGAAGCCTCTCCCAAATAGACCCTACACCCTACACCCTACACCCTACACCCTAAACCCTAAACCCTAAACCCTAAACCCTAAACCCTAAACCCTAACCTAAACCCTAAACCCCAAAAAACCACACAAAACCCTATAGAACCCTACAAGAAAAGCTCTAGAAAACCCTACAAAGCTGCATAAAAACCGCCTAAAACCCTATAAGGCTCTACAGTACCCGATAAAACCCTACAACGCCCTATAACACACCCCATACAAAACAAAAAAAACAGAAAAATGCCTTCAAATCATAAAAAAAAACATAAAAAAACCATAAAAACCATAAACAAAGCCTTTAAATCATAAAACCCTATAAAGCCCTGCAAGCTCTGTCGCGGCGCGCGGCGCGGGGGGTGCAGGCTGGCGTCAGGCCGTCGAGCGGGGCATCGTGCAGGCAAGCGGTTTAGGGTTTAGGGTTTAGGGTTTAGGGGGTCTAGGGTTTAGGGTTTAGGGTTTAGGGGTTAGGGGTTAGGGGTGAGGGCCCCTCGTTGCGGAGGTTTAGGGGTCAAGGCTTTGTTTTGTTGGGCGGATGGGGAGAGGGGGGGGAGGAAACTAAGCTCGCTCCTTTGATTGGTGATGGCCCGCGCCCTCCAGTCCGTGGCCTTAAGCCCCAACCCCGAAAGCGCAAAGTCTCTTGGGGTTCAGGGTTTAGGGTTTAGGCCCGAGGGTGAAGGGTTGAGGGTTGAGGGTTTAGGGTTCACAAAAACCCACCCCCCCGCCCCCAAACGACACTCAACCCTAAACAAACCCTCAACCCCAATCCCAAAACTCTCAACCCTGCGCTCCGAACCTTTAGGGTTTAGGGTTTAGGGTTTAGGGTTTAGGGTTTAGGGTTTAAGGTACTTGGGGTGTTCCCCCTGGGAGGCCCTCGACTTGTCGGCCGTCCTGGCCGATGACCAGAGCCTTCGGCAGTAGTTGCGGCGTTTAGGGTTGAGGGTTTTGGGGTGTATAGGGTTCGGGGTTTAGGGTTTAGATTATAGGGTTTGGGGGGTATAGGGTTTAGGGTTGAGGGTTGAGGGAGGGTTTAGGGTATAGGGTTCGGGGTGTATAGGATTAGGGTTTAGGCTCTAGGGTTTGGGGTTTAGGGTTGAGGGTTGAGGGTGTTCAGTTTTTTTTGGGTTGCGAGGTCTTATGGGGTCCGTAGGGTTTGTACGCTTTTAGGGTCTAGAAGCTCTACAGGGTCCATGAAGGGTCTATAGGGTCTACAGGGTTCGGGTCTAGGGCTAAGGGTCTGGTGTTTTGGATTTGTAGAGTTTATGAGGTCTATTATCGGGGCCTTGAGGGAGGGGGGGCACCTCGCCAAGCTTAGAGTGATGGTGAGCATTAGGGAACCTTGGGTTACATACCCCCCTTGAACCCCCACCCCAAACCCTAAACCCTAAACCCTAAACCCTAAACCCTAAACCCTAAACCCTAAACCCTAAACCCTAAACCCTAAACCCTAAACCCTAAACCCTAAACCCTAAACCTAACCCTAAACCCTAAACCCTAAACCCTAAACCCTAAACCCTAAACCCTAAACCCTAAACCCTAAAACCTAAAACCTAAACCCTAAACCCTAAACCCTAAACCCTAAACCCTAAGCCCTAAACCCTAAACCCTAAACCCTAAACCCTAAAGAAAGGAACCGCCGGGAGCTCATCTTGGACTTCACAGGCACGGCCAGATTCAGGTTTTGTGGGCTTTCGGGTTGAGCATTGAGGGTTTAGGGTTTAGGGTTTAGGGTTTGCGGGTATAGCATTGAGGGTTATAGGGGGGATCAGGTTTCAGGGCTTTTCGGGCTTTTTGGGGCGGCTTTCTCGGGCTTTCAGAGCTCTTAGGTGCGCCTAGGCGAGTTTGGAGGGGTGGGAAGGTGGGTTCAGGGTTTAGGCTAGTCTTGTGTTGCTGTTTGGTGTCTTTTTTCTCTTCCCCGTCGGGGTTGGAGTGGGTTTTTTGGGTGCTTTCGGTCATTGAGGTGTTCAGTGTCGAATAGTTGAGGGCTTTGGGGTTTTAAGGGGTTTTGAGGGCTTCAACACATGACCCAATGGAGGCTCAGATCTCATCCCGGATGCTGCCGCTGTGGACATCGCGCGCGGCCTGCCCCCGGCATTGGCGTCCTGCAAGAAGTGGCACTCCTAACACCCTTAAATGAAATAGGGTTCTTAAGGGAGGGGGGTTCAAGGCAATTAGGTAGTAACCTAAGGCTCCCTGGCGCTCCCTACTACTCCCCAAGGCTCCCTAAGCTTCCCTCAGGTTCCCTAGGTACCTACCCCCTATGAACCCCCCCTCCCTTAACCTGATAAAACTAGTTAAACCCTAAGCCCTAAACCCCAAACCCTGAAATCGTGACTTTCCTAAACCACTGAGACCTAAACCCTTATAGGTCAGGCCTCTCAGCCCTAAACCCTAAAACCTAAACCCTAAACCCTGATACTCACGTCCCCGTTTCCATGCGTTCCCCTTAACCTTTCAGGTGCTCACAAGGGGACCTCGGCCAGGTAAGAGGGATCTCCGTCGAGTTTATAAGAACCTCTCGAAGATCTAGGGTTAGGGTTTAGGGTTTAGGGTTTAGGGTTTAGGGTTTAGGGTTTAGGGTTTAGGGTTTAGGGTTTAGGGCTTAGGGCTTGGGGCTTAGGGCTTGGGGCTTAGCGTTTAGGGCTGAGGATTTTATAGGGCTCAGGGGCCAATCAGAAGCTTGTCATGGAGATCGGGCCCCCAAAGATTAAGAACAAGAGTTGCCCTAAACCCTAAACCCTAAACCCTAAACCGGTGCTCTACAGGCCTTCAGCCCCTCGCGCCTTAAAGCAGCACTTATTAGCTGAGTGGTACCCTTTTGCCCTTTTTGGCTTCTGGGTTCCCCTGTGAAAGGAACCGGCCCCAAGAAGTGTACCCTTAGAATATGGTTACTGGGCTACTAAGCACAAGCTCCCAACAGCCCTGAACCCTAAACCCTAAACCCTAAACCCTAAGCCCTGAGCCCTAAGCCCTAAGCCCTAAGCCCTAAGCCCTAAGCCCTAAGCCCTAAGCCCTAAACCCTAAACCCTAAACCCTAAACAGCTGAAGCCCGCAAACCCCTGAATGCCTCCAGGGTCTTGGAGTGGGCATGTCTGCATATTACGGCGTGCTTGCCAGCGCACGACCCCGCCAAGTAAACCCTAAAAAACCCTAAAAACACCTGAACAACCTGTTCAAAAACACCCTAACGACCCTTTAAACCCTCAACAACCCTAAACAAGCCTGAAAAGACCCCTAACGAATCCCTTGAATGCCCTAAGCCCTAAGCCCAATGTACAGGGCTTGGGGGGTACTTGGAGGTTCGTGGTACTTAACCAACTATAATTTGTACTTATAACCCACTTATAAGCCCCTTAAGTGCCCTAGTATGGTTATAAGTACAGCTATAAACCCTAAACCCTAAACCCTAAACCCTAAACCCTAAACCCTAAACCCTAAACCCTAAACCCTAAACCCTAAACCCTAAACCCTAAACCCTTAAGTACCATGAACCTCCAAGTATCCCTGAGAGCCCAGGAGTCGCTAGAGATCAGCTGCCGCTGGTGCACAGAGATCAGCGACCCGCCGAGGTTTCAGGGCTCAGGGTTTGGGATTTAGGGTTTGGGGTTTAGGGTTTGGGGTTTAGGGTTTGGGGTTTAGGGTTTGGGATTTCGAGGCTTGGGGTTTCGGGTTCAGGGAGTTTGGGGTTTAGGGTTGAGGGTTTAGGGTTTGGGGTTTAGGGCCTAGTTTAGGGTTTAGGGTTTGGGGTCTAGGGCTTAGGGCATGGGGTGTGGGGTTTAGAGTTCCAGGTTTGGAGGATAGGGTTCACGGTTGCGCTTTTTGTGTTTTAGAGTTGAGGGTTTGGGGTTTGGGGGTGCAAGGTTTTTCGAACACGTAACCCCAACCCCTAAACCCCATTCGGCTTGAACTCTTAAGGGGTTTCTTAGGTCAGAAAGCCAAGTCTGAAGCCTCAAGCCTCAGGCCCGAAATCCTCAACCCTGAAGGGTTTAGGGAGGGTTTAGGGTTTAGGGTTTAGGTTTTGGGGACTCTTGGCAGGTTCTCCAGGAATGGACATTACGACATATTTTGTATGGCTTTGCCCTAAACCCTGAATCCTAAACCCCTAAGCCCTAAGCCCTAAACCCTAGACCCTAAACCCTAAACCCTAAACCCTAAACCCTAAACCCTAAACCCTAAACCCTAGACCCTAGACCCTAAACCCAAGGCCACGAGTTCCTCATCCAGCTTGCGCCCGCGCTGCCGGGGTCCCTGACCCGCCTCTGGCTGTGGCTCGGCCAGAGATGAGGGCCCCCCGCCCCCCCCCAAGCCCTTCATGGGTTTAGGGTTTAGGGTTTAGGGTTTAGGGTTTAGGGTTTAGGGTTTAGGGTTTAGGGTTTAGGGCTTTAGGGTTTAGGGTTGTGAAGGTGCTCTTTAGGGGTTAGGGCTCAGGGTTTAAGGGTTAAGGGTTCAGGGTTGCGGTTTTCGGGTTTAGGGTTTAGGATCTAAAGGTCCTCTTGGGAACTTCTCTAGAGTTCAGGCGTTTAGGATGTAAAGGCTCTTGGGACGCTGCGATTTAGGGTTTAGGGTTCGAGGTTTAAGGGCTTAGGGTTTAGGATCTAAAGGTTCTTCTTGGAAGCTTATCTGAGGATTTAAGAATTAGGGCCCTAGGGCTTAGGATCTAGAATGTAGGGTGTAGGTTTCAAGTTTCAGTGCTTTGGATCCAAGGGTCCTTCTTTGGAACATCTTTTATACGGGCCGGGTTCGTATGGTTTTAAGAGAAATGCCGGGTTATTTTGGTAACAAGGTATTTTGATCAATTCCCAAATCCCAAGCCGCGTTTTGCCAGAATAGGTTTACCCCTGACATAGCCCAAAATACCACAATCCCTACTGTAGGAACCCACCCAGAAAGGGTACTCCCATTTCGGGAAACCCTATAAACCCCAAACCCTAAAACCCTAAAACTCGAAAACCCTAAACCCTTAAAAGCCCTGAAGCCTGAAGCCTAACAGCCTAAAACCCTAAAACCCAAAAAACCCTAAGCCCTAAAACCCTGAAAACCTAAAACCCGTAAAGCCCTTAAACCCTAAACCTGAGCCCCAAAGCGCCCGATCAGCTCGGGCTTAGGGTCTCGGTTTGCAAGGTTTAGGATTTGCGGTTTGGGGTTTAGGGTTTAGGGTTTTAGGGTTTAGAGGTTTAGGTTTTAGGGTGTCTTTGGTCTGGCTTTTTACGCTCAACAGGCTTCAAACTGAAGATTCGAGCCGCGCAAGGTTCTTCAGGGAGGCGGGTTCATGGGTAGGTACCTAGGGGAGTAGTGGGGAGTATTAAGGAACAGCCCTAAACCCTAAACCCTAAACCCTAAACCCTAAACCCTAAACCCTAAACCCTAAACCCTAAACCCGAAACCCTAAACCCTAAACCCTAAACCCTAAACCCTAAACCCTAAACCCTAAACCCTAAACCCTAAACCCTAAACCCTAAACCCTAAACCCTAAACCCTTGAACCCCCCCTCCCTTAAGAACCCACCAAAAGGAGCTTCGGCTTCGCCGCAAAGAAGATCGCTGAAGCGCCTTGAAGCCGTAAAACTCTTGGGGTTTAGGGTTTAGGGTTTAGGGTTTAGGGTTTAGGGTTTAGGGTTTAGGGTTTAGGGGTTTAGGGTTTAGGGGTCTAGGGGTCTAGGGGTTTAGGGGTGTAGGGGTGTAGGGGTTCAGGGGATTAGTAGGGGTTTAGGGGTTGAGGGGTTGAGGGTTCAGGTTCAGGAATTCCACATGGTTTGGGAGTTCGGTAGGTCCCATTTTGGGAGGGGGGGGGTATCGGGTTGGGCAATTTAGAGTTTAGGGTTTGTGGTCTAGGGCAGAACTCAACCCGAGCCACGAGCTTCCGACTCTGACTCCGCAACAGGCACTCCACCTTGAACCCCCTCCCCCCACGTCCGAGCGGTGTACAACAGACTTCCGTAAGATGTCACATCGTACCATGTGATGTGTAAGTTAGCAAGCTAGGACCCAGAGTAGGCCCCCTGTTCCCTTGTTTTAGGTCTTGGTTCCCGTATAAGCCCCTTTAAACCAAAAAAGGGCGACCTTTTTATTCCTAGGATACTCTTGAATCACTCTGAACCCAAACCCCAAACCCCAAACCCCAAACCCCAAACCCCAAACCCCAAACCCCAAACCCCAAACCCCAAACCCCAAACCCAAAACCCCAAACCCCAAACCCCAAACCCCAAACCCCAAACCCCAAACGCCAAACGCCAAACCCCAAACCCCAAACCCCAAACCCCAAACCCCAAACCCCAAACCCTAAACCCTAAACCCTGTGTATGGGTTATCTTGGGTCCAGATAAAGGGCTACCCTAAACCTGATAGCGCCGAGGAAGGAGTCTTAGCTCTGGCCCGGAATCTTCCGAGGACTCTGTGCCAGGGCCTCCGGATTCGGGGTTCAGAGTTCCGTGTGTAAGGTTTCGCTGTTCAGGGTTAAGTTTAGGGCCCCCAGGTTTCCGGCGCAGTAATGGGCTGCGGAGTACTGCTGCGGAGTACTGCTGCTGCTGCTGCTGCTGCTGCTGCTACTGCTACTACTCGTCCTCGTCCTCGTCCTCGTCCTCGTCCTCGTCCTCGTCGTCGTCGTCCTACTACTACTACTACTACTACTACTACTACCACCACTACTCCTCCCGCTATTGCCACTAGGAACCCTAAACCTCAAACACGAAACCCCCAACCCTAGAACTTAGGATTCACTAGGCTGGCTGGGGATATTTTACATTTTCCTTAGCTGAGCTTGTAAGGTGGCCTTTTTGCCCTTGGGCCCCAAGCCCCAAGCCCCAAGCCCCAAGCCCCAAGCCCCAAGCCCCAAGCCCCAAGCCCCAAGCCCCAAGCCCCAAGCCCCAAGCCCCAAGCCCCAAACCCCAAACCCTAAACCCTAAACCCTAAACCCTAAACTAAACCCTAAAAACCCTAAACCCTAAACTTTACAGGGCGTAGGCTTTTTGGCGCTTGCTGTAAGGGTTTTTAGGATACGTGTTTGTTAGTTTTTTTGAAGTTTTCTTTGCTTCAGGTTTTTGTTTTTTTCTTCTTGGTGGGCTGTTGAGTTTTAGAGTTTTCGGGGTTCAGGTTTCAGATGTGGAGGGATGGGGGCTTAGGCGTCTAGGAGCTTGCGTGAGCTCCACCTGGACTTCAACGACGGCTACCAGCTCGGCACAGGCTGCGCGAAGGTGCGGAGCTGATGCCACGGTTTAGGGTTTAGGGTTTAGGGTTTAGGGTTTAGGGTTTAGGGTTTAGGGTTTAGGGTTTAGGGTTTAGGGTTTAGGGTTTAGGGTTTAGGCTCGACGGTCGATTCTTTGTAATTAAGTATAGGGGGCCGTATCATGCTGGAGCACCAGACAAGGAGCCCCAACACCTTAAAATCCTGAATCTTAACCCCTGAACCCAACAACTTTTTTGAGTCCTGGAATCGGGGGTTCTGGTTCAGTGCTCCTTAGGGTTTCGGGTTTGGATTTTAGGGTTCATGGTTTGGGGCTTCGGGTTCAGGGTTTGGGGTTGAGGGTTGAGGGTTGAGGGTTGAGGTGTGTGTTGGGGTTTAGGGCTCAGGGCCCAGGATTTTTTTTTTTCAAAAAACGGGGTTTAGGGTTGAGGCCTTCGGGGCTTAGCAGTGTGAGCCCACAGCTCCCCTTAAGCCCTGTGCCTACGCACTTCACACACTGACATAGACCAAGATCCTGCAAAAAGCATTTCTGGTGCCAGTACAGCCAACCATTTACAAGCCCTAAACCCTAAACCCTAGACCCTAAGCCCGAGACCCGGAATCTAAAGGGAGCGCCTACATCTGCAAGCTGCTGACAGCAACCGTGGAAGCCCTATACCTCCGAACCCTTGAGCCCCCCCAAATCGCCCTAAAACCCTTAAACCCCTATACGCCCGATAAACCCTGCAAACCCTATACACCCCATGAACCCAAAGTGGCAGCAACCCTTCCTGTGGGAAGCGGGGTTGACTGTGCCGGAGCAGATGTAGATGCTCCGAAAGTCGGAAGAGCGCGCGGGCGGGTGTTTGTGTGTTTGTGTGTTTGTGTGTTTGTGTGTTTGTTTGTTTGTGTGTTTGTGTGTTTGTGTGTGTGCGCAAGCAAGCAAGCACTGCTGGTTCCGTCTCAGAACATCATCTCCACTTGGGAGGGCGCCACGCGCTTCAGCCCTTGCCACGGCAGTCGCCAGCACTGACTTGAAGAGGCTGCCTTTGCAACTCGAAGCGAGAACTGCGTGGACTTGGCTGCTCAGTGTGGAGAGCGAACGTGGTGGCCTCGGAGTCAGACTCCTTTGCCACACGGGCTCCCCAAAGCGTTCCCCCCCCAAGCGTCGCTTTGCAAGAGGCCAGCCCCTCC
The DNA here is from genome assembly GCA_905221605.1 of Symbiodinium natans. NCBI lineage: Eukaryota > Dinophyceae > Suessiales > Symbiodiniaceae > Symbiodinium > Symbiodinium natans. Next base: position 212,965 of record CAJNDS010002109.1, read on the forward strand.
GCAGCGCTACGCCACAAGTTGTTTGGCGCGAAGGCCGCAAGAAGGAGCGAGAAAAAAAGCAAAAACCTTATCCACAGAACCTGCAAGAATGGCCCAGGCCATGAAGCGGCGCGAGCTCGCATTAGGAGCAGTGCCCTAAAGCTTTGTGAAATCCTAAACCCTAAACCCTAAACCCTAAACCCTAAACCCTAAACCCTAAACCCTAAACCCTAAACCCTAAACCCTAAACCCTAAACCCTAAACCCTAAACCCTAAACCCTAAACCCTAAACCCTAAACCCTAAACCCTAAACCCTTAGCCTAAACCCTAAACCCTAGCCCCCCCCAAGAAAACAATTCGAGCCCTCCAGGCCCTTGCTGACGGTATGCCGCCAGCGCTTGAAGTGCTGAGCTTGGGCAGCGCGGCAGTGGCGGTTTGGTGTTGTGGGGGTTCGGGCTAGGAGGGTTTCCGTATCAGATTCTGCCTCTTAAGGGCCCAAGACCTAAGTTTGTCAGGGTTTAGGGTTTAGGGTTTAGGGTTTAGGGTTTAGGGTTTAGGGTTTAGGGTTTAGGGTTTAGGTTGTTATGCGGCCTCTGTTGATCGGCTGCTCAAGATGCTTGGTGTATAGAGCTCGGTCTTGAACCTCGATCATGGCTCTGGCGGCTAGGGGTCTTGACCCTACTACTACTACTACTACTACTACTACTACTACTACTACTACTACTACTACTACTACTACTACTACTACTACTACTACTACTACTATTTTGCTTAAGAACCCCAAAAGAATAAGAAATAATAATCCCTATATGACCCTTAACAAGGAAGAATGATTTTTCCGGGGTTCTTTAGCAATTAGTAGACTACGTCGCCTTAGTTAAGGCGGTGAAGGGGTTCAAAAAAAACAGCTATCCTCTGATCTCTCCAATCCAGGCAAGAGCCCTTGAAGACCTCAAACCTTACGTTCCCCCGCACCCCTTAAACAAATACCTACTTGGAGGTTCATGGTACTTACCAACGAACTATAACTCTGTACTTACTGCGCCGTATAACCATATTAGAGCACCTAAGGTGCTTTTAAGTGGGTTACAAGTACACTTATAATTGGTTCATAAGTACCATGAACCAAGTAAGCCCTGAACCCGAAAAATCCTAAAGCCCTCTAAACCCTCTAAACCCTCTAGTTAAACCCTCTAAACCCTCTAAACCCTCTAAACCCTCTAAACCCTCTAAACCCTCTAAACCCTCTAAACCCTCTAAACCCTCTAAACCCTCTAAACCCTCTAACCCCTCTAAACCCTCTAAACCCTCTAAACCCTCTAAACCCTCTAAACCCTCTAAACCCTCTAAACCCTCTAAACCCTCTAAACCCTCTAAACCCTGTAAACCCTGTAAACCCTGTAAACCCTGTAAACCCTGTAAACCTTGTAAACCCTGTAAACCCTGAACCCCAAACCCTACAAACCCTAAACATTGTTAAGCCCTACGCCCTCTGCCCAAGCCCCGGTCTATAGGGTTTGACGCCGTGCAATTCATGCGCTGCCTTATATGGCTGCAAGGGGGTTTAGGGTTTAGGGTTTGGGGTTTGGGGTTTGGGGTTTGGGGTTTGGGGTTTGGGGTTTGGGGTTTAGGGTTTAGGGCCTGAGGTTTTACTAGTAGGGTTTAGGGTTTAGGGTTTAGGGTTTGGGGTTTGGGGTTTGGGGTTTGGGGTTTGGGTTTTGGGGTTTAGGGCCTAAGGTTTTGCTCGTAGGGTTTAGGGTTTAGGGATTGGGTTTTAGGGTTTAGGGCTTAGGGGCTAGGTTATCTCTGTTCGGGCTACTACTGCATGAGGCATGGCTGGCTGGACGAAGTTGGACGACAGGGGCTTGGCGAGCTTGGCGCAGGGCTTCCCTGACACGCTGTGTCTCGGCCTCATTAGAAGTCCAGTAATTGCTTAAGAACTCCCACCAAAAAATGTTCTTCCTTATAAGGATTATAAGGGCAAAATATAGGATTATCATTTTTTGATGTTTGTTTTCTGGGGGTGGGGGTTCTTGAGCAAATGGTACCTTCTTGGGCTTGGGGTCTTCGAGCTTCAGGTTCCAGGGTTCATGGGTTCTCGAGGTTTCGTTTGGAGGTGTAGGGTTTAGGGTTCAGGGTTTCGGGTTTAGGGTTTAGGGTTTAGGGATGAAGTTAGGGGTTGAGGATTCATTGAGGGTATACGGATCAGGTTTCAGGGTGCAACTAGATTCCGCCTCCTATGGTCACCCCACCTTCTGCTCTTTGCTTTTCTCCACAACCCGAACCTCAACCTTCAACCCTCCGTCCGCCCTCTCCCTCCCTCCCTCTCCCTCGCCCTCCTCGCTCTTTGGCCTTTCCCTCTTGCGCTCGCAGTATAACCCTAAATCCGGAACCCTAAACCCTTAACCCTTATAACCCTTAACCCTTATATAACCCTTATATAACCCTTATATAACCCTTATATAACCCTTATATAACCCTTATATAACCCTTATATAACCCTTATATAACCCTTATATAACCCTTATATAACCCTTATATAGCCCTCAGCCCTTAACCCTCGAAAATACACATCGCAAAGAGTGGTGCTATTGTTCAGGAGTCAGGAGGGCCGGCTGTGGGCTTCCGGGGGTTTGAGGGTCCAGGGGGATCCCGGTTTTGGAGTACGGTCAAAACTTATGATAAGAAAGGTTCGAAGGTCCACCAGAGTCTGCGACATTTCTTAACCAGGCAGATGTATTAAGAAAGGTAGATTTGAGGCGAGAGTCTTGAAAACATTTCTTATTCAACCTGACCAACCCTTTGCTTTCTCCGCCCTCCAGCCCTCCAGCCCTCCAGCCCTCCAGCCCTCCAGCCCTCCAGCCCTCCAAGCCCTCCCTCCAAGCCCTCCAGCCCTCCAGCCCTCCAGCCCTCCAGCCCTCCAGCCCTCCAGCCCTCCAGCCCTCCAGCCCTCCAGCCCTCCAGCCCTCCAGGTTTCAGCCCTCCAGGTTTCAGCCCTCCAGGTTTCAGCCCTCCAGGTTTCAGCCCTCCAGGTTTCAGCCCTCCAGGTTTCAGCCCTCCAGGTTTCAGCCCTCCAGGTTTCAGCCCTCCAGGTTTCAGCCCTCCAGGTTTCAGCCCTCCAGGTTTCAGCCCTCCAGGGACCAGCCCTCCAGGTTTCAGCCCTCCAGGTTTCAGCCCTCCAGGTTTCAGCCCTCCAGGTTTCAGCCCTCCAGGTTTCAGCCCTCCAGGTTTCAGCCCTCCAGCCCTCCAGCCCTCCAGCCCTCCAGCCCTCCAGCCCTCCAGCCCTCCAGCCCTCCAGCCCTCCAGCCCTCCAGCCCTCCAGCCCTCCAAAGATTTGGGAGCAAGAAAGGATTCAGATTGACAGGTCTAGGAGGGGGACCCTGGAGGGCTGGAGGGCTGGAGGGCTGGAGGGCTGGAGGGCTGGAGGGCTGGAGGGCTGGAGGGCTGGAGGGCTGGAGGGCTGGAGGGCTGGAGGGCTGGAGGGCTGGAGGGCTGGAGGGCTGGAGGGCTGGAGGGCTGGAGGGCTGGAGGGCTGGAGGGGTGGAGGGGTGGAGGGGTGGAGGGGTGGAGGGCTGGAGGGCTGGAGGGCTGGAGGGCTGGAGGGCTGGAGGGCTGGAGGGCTGGAGGGCTGGAGGGCTGGAGGGCTGGAGGGCTGGAGGGCTGGAGGGCTGGAGGGCTGGAGCCTTGCAAAAAGGCCATTCAATTTGTAATTACGTTTGGGTTGCGATTCAGACTCTGAATATAATTATTTTTCTCAATTCGAGAGTCTAATTTCTTGCTTCATAAAATTTCTTAACACAAAGTTCCACCGTACTATACTTTAATACTTTTTTCCAGGGTCTACTGTTGGGTTTTGGAGTATGGGGGGTCGAGGGTCCGCCGTAGAAGTTTCGGGGTTTCAGGTTCTCAAAGCTTTCAGAGTCGATGGGGCTCGTGTCACGAATTTTATCTGAACATGTCTGTCTGAAGCCTTTAAACTTTTGAACTAGACCCTAAACCCTAAACCCTAAACCCTAAACCCTAAACCCTAAACCCTACAACTACCTAAAACTACCCAAACCCTACACCGAACTTTGACACAGGGAAGCCATGGCCTCAGCTGAAATGGCCCACGGCTCCTCGCCCCTAAACCCTAAACCCTAAACCCTAAACCCTAAACCCTAAACCCTAAACCCTAAACCCTAAACCCTAAACCCTAAACCCTAAACCCTAAACCCTCAAGTGAGCCCAGGCGCAAGCTGACCCTGAACTGCTTCATCCATGCCAAGACGACGGTCATAGGAGTTCGGTTTCTGAGTCTTTTGGGAATATTTTTGTTAGTTTTTGGGTAAGAATCTCAGAAGCTTAGGGGTTCTTGGGAATTTTTTCTGGGGGTACGGTAGTTCCTAAGAAGCAGCTACAGTTATGATTTTTGCTAGGGTTCCAAGTTCCGCAAAAGAGTTTAAGGTTTCAGGCTTTGGGGTTTCAGGGTTGGGGGTCTAGTTTCCAGAGGGGTTGGGTGTTCACAATTTTAGGCGTAAGTTGCTGGATTTAGGGGCTGCAAGGGTGTCAGGATGTCCCTGATGTCCAGGGTTCCCGACCCCTAAACCGTTTTGGGGTAGAGGGCTTTAGGGTTTAGGGTTTAACACCCTGGGCCCCGAGCCCGTTGCCCTTAGCCCTAGGCCCTAACAAAGCCCTGCAATGCTACTCGTAAAACCTAAACCCTAGTGGGATGTTTCCAATACCCCTTTCAACTATGAATTACTCCTTATCAGTCCCCTTTTTTTGTCCTTGCGATCAAGTTTACAGAGAACACAAAGGATAACCGTTATCCTCAAGTGATTGGTAGGGGATTTGCAGAATTTCCTGGTTTTCCTAATCCTAACACCCCTAGAGCCCTAAATGAAACAGGGTTTATATTACTGTTATTGATGAGCGTATATAAGGTTCCTTGAGGGCTCCTTCACAAAGCAAGAGCGGAAGCCCACTCTAAACCTTAAACCCGGAACCCGAAACCCTAAACCCTAAACCCTAAACCCTAAACCCTAGACCCTAAACCCTAAACCCTAAACCCGACACACCCTCTGGGGGTAGCCGCGTTCTTTTGCGCATGGAGGAGACGCTGGCTTGGCCACCCTGGCGTCTCACCTGGGCAGAATAACTTTGCTGGACCTCAACTTCAAGACCAACCGGCAGATTGGCTCCTCGCCCGGGTGGGTTTGAGGTCTACGGAGCCCTAACTAAACCTCAGTCCGAAACCCTTCAAACCTAAATCCGAGAATATGGCAACCCTCATGTAGCAGCTGTTCTTGTCTGTCTCTCTCTCTCTCTCTCTTCCTCTCTCTGTCTCTCTCTGTCTCTTTCTTGCTCTTTCTTGCTCTCTTTTTTTCTCTCATTCTCTCTCTTTTCTCTCTGTTTCTCTCTCTTACTCTCTCTTTCTTTCCGTCTTTCTCTCTCGCTTTCTCTCTGTCTCTAGTTTCTCTCTTTATCTCTTTCCTGCTTCTTACCACTCACGCCTCTCCATCTGCTCCATGCAAGGATAGAATTGCACATGACGTTCCTACCCTTGTTGTGACTGAAATTTTCAACAAAGCCTGGCCTCCCTGAGGAAACTTTAGCCAACAATGGATCTACATCCGGGTCTCAGTTAATACACGTAGTGCGCTATTTCGTAGGCAAATGCAAGCACGAGCCCAATCCGTTTGCTTATCTGACTGTTCCACTCCATTGCGTGATTATGACAATGAAGCTGGCCCATGGCTTAGACGGAACGCTTGAGATTTGATACCCATGACGGTCACAAGATTCAATCAAGCGCAAATTCTCATGCACTTGTTTTCGGGTAACCGACCAAATGCGTGCTGCTACATCCTCAACCCTGAACCCTCTGGAAAGAAAACTTGGCAGCCCAGTGGTACCCTTTTCCCTTTTTTTGGGTTCTGGGTTCCCTTATAAAGTCACCAACCCCAAAAAGGGTGCCTTTATTGTAACATGGTTACTGGGCTACCAGGAAAAGTTTCCGGCTCAAAGATGAGCATGCGATCAGGCGAGGGTCTTCTAGAAAGGCAAGTCGTCTGACTGTTTCGTTAATATCTGCTTTAACTGTCAAAGAGGGGGCGGGGGGTATTTATGAAACAGGCTGGAACCAAAAACCCCGGACCCAAACCCCAAAGCCCAAATTGTAAACCCTAGACCCAAGCCCGAAACCCAAGCCCCAAACCCAAAACCCGAAACCCAAACGCTTGGTGCTCCTCAGGCAAACCCTGAAACCCAGCAACCACCCTAAACCCTAAACCCTAAACCCTAGGCCCTAAACCCTAAACCCCAAACCCCAAACCCCAAACCCCAAACCCTAAACCCTAAACCCTAAGCCCTAAACCCCCCAAGGGGACGCGGGGCTAGCGGCCCTGGGCACGTCTCTGCCGAAGTGCCTGGAGACGCTCCGCGGCGCGGGCGGCACGTGGAGTTCTTGTTCGGGGTTCGGAGGGTTTAGGGTCTGGGGGGTCTGGGGGGTTTAGGGTTTAGGGTTTGGGGTTTGGGGTTTGGGGTTCAGGGTTTAGGGGGATCGTAGGGCTATTTTTGGGAGGGTTTACGTAGGGTTGACGGTTTATGTAGTGTTTGTATAGGGTTTGTAGAGGGTTCAGAGGGTTTAGGGGCCTTATAGGGGTTAGAGGGACTATCGGCATTACAGGGGTTAGGGTTTGGGTTTTGAGATGGCTTAGCAGGCATTCGGGACGCTTTGTTCTTAACATCCGCATGGTGTCCAAAACTTTGTCTCCTCCCTATCCCTACAGTAAGCCGTCCGTCCTAAACCTTGTAATCCCTGAATGGAGGAAATCCTGAGCCTGGGGTTTAAGGACCCAAAGCCCCTACCCAGGGCGCAATGCAAATCATCTTAGAGGGTTAGGGTTTAGGGTTTAGGGTGTAGGGTTTAGGGTTTAGGGTTCAGGGTTTAGGGACGCAGGAAGGGAGCCCATTCAAGAGCCCGAGCGGCAAGAACGCCAGCGTCCTGCGAAGTGCCCACTGTCAATAGCGCGATGTCTCACGTTGTGCGGTTCCCCAGAGAACCAGAACTACCCGAAAGCCCTGGACCGCCCAGGCCCCCCCCCCAAAAAAAACAAAAAACAAAAGAAGAAAGCAAAGTAATAAACAACAGTTCTAGTAATAGTAATGATAAGAATGATAATGAAGCAACAAGGAACAAAGAACAGCAGTACCCAAAACCTAAACCCTATTCCAGGCCCCCACGAAGATACCTCTGTGGTGCCTTACTGTAACTTTAGATCCTTAGCCTTTTCGGGTTTATTCGTTTTCTGCCTTCAGCTAAATAGTTAATTTACAACTACCCTACTAAGTGCCCCCCAAGAAGATACCAGGCCTGGTGCTGGATAGCTGCACCGGCTTGGGGGACAGGGGCCTGGCCGCCCTGGCGGACGGGCTGCCTCCCAGTCCACGCCTTGGTTTGCGGGAGAGTCCTTGAGGGGTTTAGGGTTTAGGTTTGGGGTTTGGGGTTTTAGGGTTTGGGGTTTAGGGTTGGGGGTTTGGGGTTTGGGGTCTAGGGTTTGGGGTTGGGATTTGGGGTTTGGGGTTTCAGTTAATTTTTTTTTGTGTTCTCCTTTTTCTTGTGTTTGGGACAGGAAGCACGGGGTGATGGCACGGGAGCAATCCCAATCCTATGACCCTATGCCCCCAAACCCTATATGCCATATCTGCTAACACTGTAGCCGACTACCCGGTTTTATCTTGCTAAGAAAACAGGCCCGTAACATCTTCCAAATGAAGGGCAGTTCTTCTTCTTTTCAGTTCATCTTCCGGGTAGTCACATATTTTTTCACGGTATCAACAGGGCCACCCGAACTAGCAAGCAGCAACATGTAATCTTAGAAATTTGGCAAGAATTCCCATATTCCCCTTATAAGGAAGAATATTCTACATTTTGCTTAGGGGGGGGGGGTTCTTAAGCAGAAAGTCCTTTTTGGATCAACGCCTTTAAATATGAGGTTTCACCCAGTAGAGAAGCGTCTTCGGCATGAGCCTCTCAGACCCTTGAGGCAGCTACGGCCCTCTTTGAACCCCCAAGCCCCAAGCCCCAAGCCCCAAGCCCCAAGCCCCAAGCCCCAAGCCCCAAGCCCTAAGCCCTAAACCCTAAACCCTAAACCCTGATGACACAGCAGACCAGCAAGCCTGGCAGCCAGGCTTCAAAGGCCGAAGCCCCCAACCCCTCAAAGGGTTTCGGGCTCAAGAAGGACTTTCTGCATAAGAATCCCCCCCAAAAAAACCAAAAAAATAGAGTATTCTTCCTTACAAGGGGAATCTGGCGATTCTTGCCTTGTTTGTAACACTGTGTTTTTGGCGGGTTCTTAAGCAAATAGAAGAGAGGGCGTACTCTTTCCAGAGCCTCACCCAGTCAGCGCACAAGGCTTGAAGAAGCTGCAGCTCTTCCTGAACGAGCGGCGCGGCTGCAATCAAAGAGCAGAAAACCCTAGGGTTTAGGGTTTAGGGTTTAGGGTTTAGGGTTTAGGGTTCAGGGTTTCGGGTTCAGGGGTGTAGGGTGTAGAGTGCAGGGTGGAGTGTTGAGGGTTTAGGGTTGAGAGTTTAAGTTTAGGGGGTGGAAGTTGCCCTCAACCCAAAGGTCCCCCTTTTACTAGACCCCCCCAACACCCGGTACCCCCAGGGTTGCAAGTCATCCTAAACCCTAAACCTCTGAAACCCTAAGCCCTCAACCCTAAACCCTAAACCCTAAACCCTAAACCCTTAACCTCTTAAACCCTAAACCCTAAACCCTAAACTCTAAAACCCTACCGCTGGAAGTTGGAGATGCCCCAATCCCATGTCTAACATGTCCTGGGTGCGCCAAGTTCTTGCGGGGTTTTAGGGCTTAGCAGCTTTCTGGAAGCTGCAAAGTTAGGGTTTAGGGTTTAGGGTTTAGGGTTTAGGGTTTAGGGTTTAGGGTTTAGGTGGTTTAGGGTTTAGCACGTTTTGGGGGCTTTTGAACTCAGCAACTAAGTTCCGAAGGTTGAGTTCGATGAGACCATGAACCCCCAAACCCTAAACCCCTTAACCCCCCCAAAACCCCCCTTAAACACCCTTAAACCCCCTTAAACCCCCTTAAACCCCTTTAAACCCCCTTAAACCCCCTTAAACCCCCTTAAACCCCCTCACACCCCCTTTAAACCCCCTTAAACCCCCTTAAATCCCCAACTGAAGGTGCCCTGTGGGGGATGGTGGCCTGTCTGCCCTGGCACAGGCCAGGCCTGTGACGCCAGCGAAGCACTTGAAGCCTCCAGGGCTTCTGGGTTCAGGTTTCAGGGTTTCAGGGTTTAGGGTTTAGGGTTTTAGGGTTTTAGGGTTTAGGGTTTAGGGTAATTTAGGGTTTAGAGTAGTTTAGGGTTTAGGATTTTGGGTTTAGGGTTAGGGTTTAGGATTTAGGGTTTAGGGTTTAGGGTTTCATGAGTTTCTGTTTCATGGGCTGAGGGCGGATGGGTTGAGGGTGGATGGGCTGAGGGCTTAATCAGATTGATTCAGGGTTTGGGGTCTAGGGCTTAGGGTTTAGGATTTAGGGTTTAGGGTTTCGTTTTTACGCTTCAGGGTGTTAAGAAAGGGATAGGCCGCAGGGCCAAACCCTCCGGAAGCCGCTTCGGGATGCTATTGCGCAGAATCTTGACCCTGAACCCTCACCCTTGAAGAGTTTAGGGTTTCGGGGTTGAGGGTTTAGGGTTTAGGGTCCTACTAAAATCCTAAGCCCTCCGCCCCCTTTGCCCTGGAAGCATTGAGAAGTAAGGAGGCTCCTTAAGACAAAGGGCATCAGCCAACTTCCCATGCCCTTGGCCCACCCTCAACCCTAAACCCTAAACCCGAGCCCAAATCCAAGCCTGGATTGATGTCCTGTTCGGAAGGCACTGCCCTCCGAGCTCACGCACCTCGTGACTTGGCGTTTAGGGAAAAGGTTTAGGGTTTAGGGTGTCTACAGGGCTTCGAGACGCCGATGTCCCTGAAGTCAAGGGCCTCGCTGTAAACCACAGCTGCGATATCCCTAAACCCCAAACCCTAAATCCTAAACCCTAAACCCTAAACCCTCAACCCTGATTGAGGGTTTGTCCCAAATCGAGTGAGATTGGGGTCTTTGGCCAACCTTTAACTGATAACCCCAAACTCCAAACCCTAAATCCTAAACCCTAATGCCCTAAGCCCTCAACGGTTTAGGGCTTAATTAGGGTGTTAGGTTTATTCAGGGTTTGCTTCTGCTTCAGAGGGATATGGGGGGGGGGGGGTGGCGGGGGGTTTGGGGATAAGCTTTGGTTTAAGCGGATCGCTCATGCAAGTTTAAGGGCTCTTTAGGGTGTAAACTCGTAACGACGAGGTCCATGCCGACAACCGCCGGGCCCCTTGGACCGGCTCTTTGAAAAGAGCCAGGTCTACCTACTGTCTGGGGTGGGGCAGCCAGTGGAGGAAGACCAAGGCCCTTCAACAGATGTACACGACTTGCTTGGAAGAGCCAGGGCTGATGCCTTTGGAAAAGGTCGACCCTAAACCCTAAACCCTAAACCCTAAACCCTAAACCCTAAACCCTGAACCCTGAACCCTGAACCCTGAACCCTGAACCCTGAACCCTGAACCCTGAACCCTGAACCCTGAACCCTGAACCCTGAATATTAAAACCCTGAACCCTAAACCCTGAACCCTGAACCCTAAACCGCACCTGGGAGCAAGACAGGCCCATGGCTGGCCAAGCAAAAACCTCCGCCCCTGAAGTGGGGCTGCCACAGCTTTGTCGATGACCATGAGCTTGGAAAGCTGATGCCATGGTGGACTAGGTGAGTCTTGAAGCCTGCGATCCCAGGTCGTTGCGCAAGTTAGGGTTTAGGGTTTAGGGATCTAGGGGTTTAGGGTTTAGGGTTTAGGGTTTAGGGTTTAGGCAGGAGCTGATCCCGAAACCAGGAGAGGCACCAGCGCCATCCTCGCCCGCCCGACTTTCGCCCCCTTCCGCTAGAGAAGAACCCCGTCATGCCACCCAAACACATCCCCACTGTACTCCACCCCCCCCCCCCCCCCCCCCCTTGCTAACTTCAAAATGCCAAATCTCCCGCCCCCTCCAAGCCGCTTCAAAGAAAAAAACCTCCGCACTACAGTAAAACCCTACAACCCCAAAACTAACCCCCCCAACCCTAAACCCTAAACCCCCTAAACCTAAACCCTAAACCTAAACTAAACCCTAAACCTAAACCTAAACCCTAAACCCTAACCTAAACCCTAAACCCTAAACCCTAAACCCTAACCCTAAACCCTTAAACCTAAACCCTAAACCCTAAAACCCTAACCTAAACCATAAACCCTAAACCTAAACCCTAAACCCTAAACCCTAAACCCTAAACCTAAACCCTAAACCCTAAACCCTAAACCCTAAACCCTAAACCTAAACCCACCCCCTAATCCCCCTAACCCCCTAGCCCCCTAACCCCCTAACCCCCTAACCCCCTAACCCCTTAACCCCCAGCCCCCAACTCCTCAAACCCAGGAACTCTCTTTCCGCAGCTGCGCGTCCCTCGGCGACGGCGGCCTCTCAGCACTCGCCCACCGCGCCTCGCGATCTTTGAGGCCGTTTTAGGGGTCGGCTCTCTAGATGAAGGCTGCGGGTTGGGGGTTAACTCCCTCTCTCTCTCTCTCCCTCTTTATCTGTCTCTGTCTCTGTCTCTGTCTCTGTCTCTGGTACTTCGGAATGGGTTTAGGGTAAGCTCTCTCTCTCTCTCACTCTCTCTCTCTTCTCTCTCTTTCTCTCTCTCGCTCGCTCTCTCGTTATCTGTCTCGCTCGCTCTTTCTTTATCTCGCTCTCTCTCTCTCTCTCTTTCTCTCTCTCGCTCGCTCTCTCGTTATCTATCTCGCTCGCTTTTTCTTTATCTCGCTCTCTCTCTCTCTCTCTTTCTCTCTCTCGCTCGCTCTCTCGTTATCTCTCTCGCTCGCTCTCTCTTTATCTCTCTCTCTCTCTCTCTGTCTCTCTCTGTCTCTCTCCGTCTCTCTCTCTCTCTCTCTCTTGCATAGTTTATACATCGTCGGCCGGTTCAACTCTGTCACGCCCGCATTTTGTGTACAGTACTTCGGGTTATGGTTAAGGGCAAATCATGTATGTACGTGTGTATGTAATGTATGCATGTATGTATGCATGCACGTATACATTTATGTATGTCTGATGTATGTACGTATGAATGCATGTATTTCCTTTTGGTTATGGTTTAATGCTTGTTCCTCTTTATTATCGCTTTAGGCTCAGGGCTAAGTTTGAAGTGTTTGGGGAATAGGCTGTTTAGAGTGTGTGTTCGTGGTGTTGGGCTTTGGGCTGTAGACTTGTAGAAAGCATTAGCCCTGCCCTAAATCCTAAACCGTAAACCCTAAATCCTAAGCTGTAGGGTTTACGACGCAAGCTTGGGCTGGGCAGGGCTGTGACACCCAAACCCCTTGAAAGCACCTGATAGACACACTGCAAGCACCCGAACCGACGTCTGATCCTCAAACGCTTAACCCCCTAAACCCGTTTCCCAAATCCTGCGCCCCAAAGCCCTAACATAAACTTCCAAACCCTATAAACCCGAATCCCCGACTGGTTCTTGACATCCCCAAGGTAGACCCGTTAAGCGAGTATGTAGAGTACCCCCAATTCCTCATTCCTTACTCAGAACCAGTAGTGTCCTCGAAGCCCTAGTAACCCTAAACCCTAAACCCTAAACCCTAAACCCTAAACCCTAAACCCTAAACCCTAAACCCTAAACCCTAAACCCTAAACCCTAAACCCTAAACCCCAAGCCCTAAACCCTAAACCCTGCTCTCTTGGCAGTTTGCTGAGCTTGGCCCTGGCGGAGCTTCAGGGGATCAGCGGTCGAGGCATGGGTCCCTAGGGGTTTAGGGTTTAGGGTTTAGGGTTTAGGGTTTAGGGTTTAGGGCTAGGGTTTAGGGTTGAGAGTTTAAGGGGTAAGGGGTTTAGGGTTTAGTTAGGGGTTTCGGGCTCGGGGCTGGTTTCGGGTTTCGGGGTTTAGGGTTTAGAGGTTTAAGGGGGTTTCGGGCTGCGGGGCCTTGTGGTCCTTGTAAGGGGTTTAGGGTTTAGGGTTTCGATGGCACAGCGAGGCTTTTGGGGGGTTTTTCTGGCAGGAGAGGGTGAGGGTTGTAGATGCTTGTAGGTTGGAGATTTGTGGGGATTTCGGGGTGGTCTAGGGCTTAGGCATAGGGGTAGCCAGCTAGATCCCTTTGCCTGCACCTCCCCCAAAGGAAGGCCCAAAACTCCGAAACATCACAATGCCCTCCAGGATTTCAACTGCCCTAAACCCCAAACCCTAAACCCTAAACCCTAAACCCTAAACTCTAAAACCCTAGAACCCTCAAGCCCTAAACCCCAAACCCTACACTCTACGGGCTCTGCATTAGCGGGCTCTGCAGTAGCTCCAATTCCCCGAAGGCCTCTCCGCACTTGCCAGCAGCTTCAGCCGACTGGAGGTGCGACTTGATGTTCATGGTGGTATAGGGTTTTCAAAGATTTCGGATTTAGGGTTTAGGGTTTAGGGTTTAGGGTTTAGGGTTTAGGGTTTAGGGTTTAGGGTTTAGGGTTTGGGAGGTAGGGTCTTCGGTTCTTTTGCAGACCGGCTCTGAAACCCGCCCTCCGAACCTCGGGATCAGCCAAGTTAGGGGTCTCTTAGCCCCTAACCCTCAAACCCTAGACCCTAAACCCTAAACCCTGAACCCTAAAACCCTGAGCCCTAAACCAGTAACCCTAAATCCTAAACCTTAACCCTAAACGCTATTGAAAGGACGACTCTGCCGGCGCTTGCAATGTCCGGATTCACATCGTCGGACAAACCACGGCTACTTACATCAGAGATGTGAGTAGCGACTTTCCAGGGCCTCTTCCAGAAGTTTGAGCGTAGACTTAACTATCAGCAGGGGCAGATCACGTTCCTCTTCACGATCAGCCCGTGAATGCCTCCCAGGGTGTGGCTGAGGTCTTCGGAACGGGCCAACGAGGGATGCCACGAGGGATCGCTATCCTGGAAGCCGTGCTTCTGCAGGAGCAGCAACTCCTGTCAGCCTGCTCAGGCTTCAGACAGCTCGCCTCCACAAGTGACCCGCTAGACCCATGCCTGTCCATGTTACCAGCGCGTGCGAGTTCTTGAGACGCCCTTCTTGCAGAGGTGGATGGTCCCACGTCATTCCACGGTTCATTTAAGCATCATCCTCTGTCTGTCGCACGTCACACACAAACATCATCACACGGGTCAACATTGTAGTCTTTGTCCGCTGGCTTCGCCGCTCCGCACTGCTCTGATGTGTCGGTGTAGCGCAAGTACTGTGCGAGGTCAGAGTTAGTCTGGCCCTAAGGCCTAAGCCCTAAACCCTGGCGAGGGTTGTTAAGACGCTGAGGGCATCGCCGCCTTCCGGAGGGCTCGGCCAAGCCTGTCGTCCCTCAACCCTGAAACCCTGCAACCCTGAAACCCTAAACCCCTAAACCCCTAAGCCCCTAAACCCCTAAACCCCTAAAAACCCCAAAAAACGCTAAAACCCTAAGCCCTAAGCCTCAAAGCTTCATGAGCCTCAGGGTTTTGGGACAAAGCCAGCCTCGGGTGTCAGCAACTGGCTGGCCACAGCTGGGTGGAAACGTAGGCACCCTAAACCCTAAACCCTAAATCCTAAACCCTAAACCCTAAATCCTAAACCCCAAACCCTAAACCCTAAACCCTAAACCCTAAACCCTAAACCCTAAACCCTAAACCCTAAACCCTAAACCCTAAACCCTAAACCCGAAACCCGAAACCCGAAACATAGGCGATTAGAGCGTTCCGAGATTCTCGGAAGGCGTCGGAAGCCCTCCACATCTGCCTCACAAACTGCTCCGACACTCGGCCTGCAGCAAGGTGTCCGCGACATGCACGTGCAGTCCAGGGAGCCCAGGTTTCAAGAGGGTAAGGCTTGAAGGGCCTAGGGATTAGGGGCTACCGAGAGATTAAGGGCTTTTTTGAGGGTTTAGGGTTTAGGGCTCAACAAACGGGTGTGCGGAGCGATGGTCAGTCTGAAGTTCTTCACCAGCACCCCACGCTGATCCCTAGGAAGGAGCCCTGCCAAACCCTATGAAACCCGACGAAGCCCTACGAAGTTCCACAAAACCGTATAGAAGTTCCTAAAAGGAACCATCTGAACCCTATAAGAATCTCTTAAAACACCGTATGAACCCTATAAGAACTTGTAAAACATACAAACCAAACATGTATATATATATATATATATAGATAGATAGATAGATAGATAGATATATAACAACCCTATGAAAAACGGATAAACACCCTATTAACACCCTATAAAACCCGATAAAGAGAACTATATAAACCCTTGAAAAACCGTATCAAAAACCATATAAACCCTACAAGAACCCTGCAAAACAAAGCTATAAAGACCTTATAAAGACCCTAGCCCAGTTGAACCCTGTTGCACCCTAAGAAAGCCCCAAGAAAGAAGCGTGAAACCTTATAAGGCCTAGACCCTCGACTCAAGACCTCCACTGCGCCCCCGAAACCCTGAACCCTAAACCCTAAACCTTTAAACCCAAAGCCCTAGACCTTAAACCCTAAACCCTAAACTTTTATACCCTAAACCCCAAGCCCTAAGCCCTAAGCCCTAAGCCCTAAGCCCTAAGCCCTAAGCCCTAAGCCCTAAACCCTAAACCCTAAACCCTAAACCCTCCGGCGTCTCTCGCAGGAAGTCTGCGACGGCGGCCTCGCAGCCTTGGGGCGCCAGCTGCCGAAGAGCCTTACGAGCTGCAGCCCTGGTTCTTGAGAGTTTAGGGTTTAGGGTTTAGGGTTTAGGGTTTAGGGTTTAGGGTTTAGGGTTTGGGGTTTGGGGTTTGGGGTTTAGGCTTCCTTACTAAGCTCCTCTATGCTCCCCCTGTAGGTTCCCCCTTTAAATAACCTTAATTAGGCTTAGTATCCCTACATAGGGCGAACCTGGGGGGGGGGGGGGGCAGTATAGAAGGGGTCTGTAGGGGAACCCCGGAAAATCTTAAGTAACAACGGTCATAGTCATAGGAATCAGTTTTTAAGATTAGAGAAATCTTTAGGGTGATATATGATTTCGGATTTCGGACCTAGACTTCCATTCGGGGTCAGGATGTTTAGGGCTCATATAGGTTTTAGGTTGGATGCATGCATGGTTTAGGGTTTAGGGGTTGGGTTTGGATGTACAGAGTATAGGGTTTAGGGTTTAGGGTGTTGGGTCTAGGGTGCTTTGGTGGTTTAGTTGCAGCGTCTTCGTCTTGGAGCCCGCCGTCGGTGCTGGTTGCCACGTGTCCCCGACACATGCCCGCATGAGAGTAGTCCTGCCCCTAAACCCTAAACTCTAAACCCTAAACCCTAAACCCTAAACCCTAAACCCTAAACCCTAAACCCTAAACCTAAACCCTAAACCCTACATCCCAAACCCTAAACCCTAAACCCTAACCCCATCTAAAAGAGGTCATAGGGGTTGTACAAAAAAAAAACCCTGACCCCCAATTCAGAGAATTCCCACCCAGGGTCAGTTCTTTCAGCCGCCAGGGTCCCATTAATCACGGCAGAGGCAGCGCCTCCCAGCGGTGAGCTGCAGAAAGGTGAGGGGTTTAGGATTAGGGGTTTAGTTTAGGGTCTAGGGTTTAGGGTTTTGGGTTTTGGGTTTTGGGTTTTTGGGGGTTCAGGGTTGAAAGGGTTGATAGGGTTTGTAGGGTTTGTGGGGTTTGTAGGGTTTGCCACGCCCACTTCGGCCCTAAGCCCCCCAACCCTTCTCTCTAACTCCAGATTTTTCAAGTCTAGGCGCGGATTCAGAACCTTAAACCAAACCCTACGACAGCACAGCTGAAAAGCAAGCCTGAGGCTTAACGCTGGATTTGGACGGCTGCACGAAGATCGGCGATGCCGGATTCGCAGGCTGAGTCTGGGATCTGGGTGCGTGTTATGATGCAATTGCAATATCTTCAAGGGTCCATGTACCCGTATAGTATATATTTGGGCCCTAAAGCTACTATATGGGAACCCCATTTAAGGCCCAGGTATATACTATATAGGTACATGGACCCTTACAATATGGGGGGTTTACGAAAATAGGGGGTGTGACCCTAAACCCTAAACCCTAAACCCTAAACCCTAAACCCTAAACCCTAAACCCTAAACCCTAAACCCTAAACCCTAAACCCTAAACCCTAAACCCTAAACCCAAAACCCTAAGTTTACGAACATAGGGGACCCAATCTGCAGCTTCAGGTCTGAGTGCCTGCACGCACTCCGAGCCTTCCAGCCTTTTGCTGATCTTTCAGGGTGTAGGGTTTAGGGTTTAGGGTTTAGGGTTTAGGGTTTAGGGTTTAGGGTTTAGGGCAACTGTGTTTATTTTCCGGGTAACCCGCAAACAAAATGAGTCGACGTGGGCCCTCCAGAATCTCATGGCCGCTTACCTGAAACCCCTTTTCGCCCGAAAGCCCGGGCAGGTCTCAGCCATCAGCTGCCCTCGGGCCTAGAGTCGCTCCGTTGTTACTTCTCAGGCCGGGGCAATCGGGGAAGGTGGGCAGGTTCTTCGTAGGGAATGGGGGAATGGGGTGCCCTATGTCCCCCTATATACCCGTTAAGGGAGTATGTAGGGTACCTGAGTCCCCCCATTTCCTGCGAAGAACCAGGGGGAAGGTGGGCACGTGGGTTTAAGGGTTGCTGCGAAGTGGCAGGGTATAGGGTCCTGACTTGCTAGAGTCCATAGATTGCAGGGGCTCAGGGGAGGGGCTTGGGGTTTTGGGTTTTGGGGTTTAGGGTTTAGGGTTTAGGGTTTAGTTGAAGGTTCGTGCATAGTGCATAGTCGCAAGAAAGTAGTTAGTGTCTTTAGAGGCAACAGGTCTGCTAGCTGCGGTTGTGGCGGTTAGCCTGCCCAGAGATCTGCTCAGACCGATGGAAAGATTGAGGACTGAGGCGGGTTCAGGATTTAGGGTTAATGTAGGGGGTTGAGGGTTTAGGGTCTAGGGTTTAGGGTTATTTCGGGTTTCGGGTGGTATACGAGTGAGTTGAGGGGCTGAGAACCCAGAAAACGCGACTACGAGGGTTTAGGGGTTGGCGATGAAGCACAACACGAAGATGCCAATGTGAAGTGAGTTCAGGTGCATGCCACAGCGCCAAAACCCTAAACCATAAAACCTAAGCCTAAACCCCAAACCCTGCAGCCCCAAACCCTAAAGTCCCAAGCCGCTAAAGCCCCAAACCCTTAAAGCTCCAAACCCCTTAAAGCTCCCAACCCGAAGCCGCAAACCCCTCACCCCAACACCCTTTGCTAAACCCTGAACCCTAAACCCCGTCAGAAGGCTGCCCAAGCGTGGCGGACGGCGGCTTCGCCGCGCTGGCCGCCGGGTTGCCGCAGAGTTTGCACCTGGGCTGAGTGGCTTCAGGTTTTCGGGCTTGGTGGTTTCGTGGAGCCCTTTTCCCTTTGTTTGGATGTACAAATACCAACCCCAAGAAGGATGCCCTGATCAAAAATCTGGTTGCTGGGCTACCAAGAGGGTTTAGGTCGGGACGTGTCACGCAGTAGCAGTCGTTACTGGAGACTTAACAGGGGTTCGTGTTTGGGGTTAAAAAGGATGTAGGCTAGAATCTTGAAGGTTCCACCCTAAACCCTAAACCCTAAACCCTAAACCCTAAACCCTAAACCCTAAACCCTAAACCCTAAACCCTAAACCCTAAACCCTAAACCCTAAACCCTAAACCCTAAACCCTAAACCCTAAACCCTAAACCCTAAACCCTAAACCCTAAACCCTAAACCCTAAACCCTAAACCCTAAACCCTAAACCCTAAACCCTAAACCCTAAACCCTAAACCCTAAACCCTAAACCCTAAACCCTAAACCCTAAACCCTAACCCTAAAAACCCTAAAAACCCTAAAAACCCTAAAAGCCCTAAAGCCTAAAGCCTAAACCCTAAAGCCTAAAGCCTAAACCCTAAACCCTAAACCCTGTTTCCGTACAGTCATGACTAGGTATTTTATAGTAAGGAAGCCTTTAGACTTCAGATGGCTTAGGGTTGGGTCTTCCCCTCCTCCCCCCCGCCCCCCCCCACGCCCGGCCCCATGCCACCCTCCCCCCCCCTCTGGGTTTAGGGTTTAGGGTTTTAGGGTTTAGGGTTTAGGGTTTAGGGTTTAGGGTTTAGGGTTTAGGGCTCAGGGCTTAGGGCTTAGGGCGCTCCCTTGTCGAATACGGAGCCTTGTGATCAGCGTTCCAGAGACGAGATAACTCGATGAACCATTTCTAAGTCTTCAATGCCCTTGGAGAAGCCCACATAAATTAGGGGTAGTACATTTTTTTTTTTTTTTTTTGGGGGGGGGGGGGTGGTCCGTATTGTAAGGGAAGCCTACTGTTTGGTGTCTATTTTGGGGTCCTCTATTTTCGTCAATTCCCATATATATATATATGTATGTGTATATATATATATATATATGGTATCACCTTCTAAACCCCTAGAAGCCCGCATCGTGGATTATTTCATACACGCGTGATAACCAGGCGCTACCTCGAGCTGGAGCCTGCCACACTCACGGACGGCAGGGGGGGGGGGGGGGGTTTAGGGTTAGGTTTGCGGGGGTTCTGATAATTATTCTCCCAAACGACAACGGGGTTCTGATGATTCTCCCAAACGACACCTCCTCAAGCCCATAACCCAAAGCCCCAAACCCTAAGCCCTCACCCTCCAGAGCCCCAACGCAGCCCGCAATATACCGGCTGCTCCGGCAACCCCGATGCCCAAGCCCTGACTGCTGAAACCCTCTTTTCTCCGGAACTATCCACACAATCCATAAAGCCTAAACTCTACAGCCCGAAGCTCTTTTGACTCGAATGCCCTAAGCCCCAAAACCCCCAAACCCTGAAGGCTACCCTACAGAACCGAACCCTGCCCTCCAAGAACCCTAGACCCCCCACCCCCCCCCCCCCCCCCCCCCCCCCCCCCCCCCCCCCCCCCCCCCCACCCCCTTCCCTCCCCCCCGTTCCCTCCCCCTTAAAAAAGCAAACAATTAAACCCTCAACCCGAACCCCGAATGCCTACAACCCCAAATCCCCCAAAACCCCGAAACCCCAAAACCCCTTAACCCCAAAACCCCTAAAGCCCTCAGGAGTGCTCCGGGGAGTCTTATTCTTGCGAGCAGGGCCCCCCAATATCAATATTATTATTCTTATTATTATTTTTATTATGATGATGATTATTATTATGATGATTATGATTATGATTATTATGAGTACTATGATCATGATTATTATTGCTAGTACTTGGGGGTTTAAGAAAAACACTGTGGGCGCTTGTTTTGTATTAGACAAACACGCGTCCACAGCGTCCCTTTCTGAAGCCCTAGACCCTAGACCCTACACCCTAAACCCTAAACCCTAAACCCTCGACCCTAGACCCTAAAACCCTAAACCCTAAACCCTAAACCCTAAACCCTAAACCCTAAACCCTAAACCCTAAACCCTAAACCCTAAACCCTAAACCCTAAACCCTAAACCCTAAACCCTAAACCCTAAACCCGACTGCTTTGCGGAGGATGCCGGCCTTGCAGCGCTTCGCGAGGCCCTGGCATCGCGGCAGCTGGAGTTGAAGCTGGTCGGATGGGGTTGGGGGGGGGGGGGGGGGGTGGGGTTTAGGGTTTAGGGTTTAGGGTTAGGGCTTAGGGCTTAGGGCTTAGGGCTTAGGGCTTAGGGCTTAGGGCTTAGGGCTTAGGGCTTAGGGCTTAGGGCTTAGGGCTTAGCGCTTAGGGCTTAGGGCTTAGGGCTTAGGGCTTAGGGCTTAGGGCTTAGGGTTTAGGGTTTAGGGTTTAGGGTTTAGGGTTTAGGGTTTAGGGTTTAGGGTTTGGAGGGGAAGGGGGGGGAGGGAGGGTTGATGAGGTTTAGGAAGTTCAGGGTTATGGTTTAGAGTCTAAGGGTTTGGGGTTTGAGAAGTTGGGGTCCGGGGTTTTGGGGCTTTGGGTTTGGGGCGGGCCCCTTATCTTCGGCAGGCTGAGATCACATGCTGTCTCGTTACGTGCTCGGGGCCAGGACATCAGGCTTTACAGCTTCAAGGTGCGAAGCTTTGCGGGTTCGAGGGCTAAGCCCTAAACCCTAAACCCTAAACCCTAAACCCTAAACCCTAAACCCTAAACCCTAAACCCTGAACCCTGAACCCTGAAAACCCTAAACCCTAAACCCTAAACCTTAAACCCTAAAGCATCAACAAGTAAGTCCAGGGGCGGCCGACTTCTTCCCCAAAGATGCTGAAGCCTACCTAGCTATCGGCTTTGAAAGGCCACTCTCAGGCTCTTCAGAACCTGAATTTCTGAACCCCCTGAAAGCCCCTCAAGCTAGTTCAGGGGTCGGAATAGTTACTCGGCACAATACTCATAGTATTCCCTGTACTGTACCTATTCCCTAAACCCTAAACCCTAATTTATCAAGGCCCCTAAAGATAGTCTTAAACCTCCAACGCCCAAGCCTCCTCTCAGCCGCAACTCGCCAGGACGTTGCCTACACAGACGTGGATCCCGATATTGCAGCCGAGCTTATAGGCGGCGGGGGCAGAGTGGATGTAGGGTTGTTGGCACTCTTTTTTTGTGGGAGGTGATGGGGGTAATTAGGGTTTAGGGTTTAGGGGTGCCTGTTTTTGAAGATTTCTGGTACGTCCCAATGACAGGGGCAGCGGCGTGAGTCTGCTTTGGTGTCGGCGTGGTGCTCGTTTTGGGTCCAAACCGCGTTCTCGCCTGAAGGCCCGGCTTGCCCCTCGGAACTCGCGGGGCGGGCGTCCTCCATCGCAAAATGCAAGGTTCCGGCGTCGTCCAACGTCACGCGTCGCGCGCTCGCCGCGGTCTTATGTGCATTCGGAGACCCAGATCGCGCCCCCTGCCCAGGTCCCCCGCATTTCTTGACAGCCCAGTGGTGCCCTTGTCCCTTTTTTCGATTCCAGGTTCCCTATCAAGTACCCAAACCAAAATAGGGTGCCCTTATTGAAGCATGGTTACTTAGGGTTTAGGGTTTAGGGTTTAGGGTTTAGGGTTTAGGGTTTGGGTTTAGGGTTTAGGGTTTAGGGTTTAGGGTTTAGGGTTTAGGGTTTAGGGTTTAGGGCTTAGGGTTTAGGGTTTAGGGTTTAGGGTTTAGGGTTTCGGGTTACCAGGACTCTTTGCGGCTTGAAGGGCTCTTGGGTTCGCTTCACACCAAGTGCGCTCTTGAAGGCAAATTCTGGGACAGCATTTTTGGCTCCCATGTCGCCCCCCGGTCTGGCCTGGATCCCATGGTTTAGGGTTTAGGGTTTAGGGTTTAGGGTTTAGGTCATGAAGTGCAGAGCTGTCGTCGATTTGGAGTCTGCTCGCAACGCGGGTCTTACGTTCGCCGGCAGTCTGGGGAGGACACCAATGGTGGAACTTAGGTCGTGCAGGTTCAGGCGTCTTAACGGAAGGTTCATGAGTCAACCAAATTGATGGACTACATGAACCTCGAATAGTCTGTAGTAGGGATTAGAGTGATTTTTGAGGACCCATGAACCTCGCCCCCCCACCCTTTAGGGGGTGGGGTCTAGGGTTCAGGGTTTCAGGTTTAGGGTTTAGAGTTTAGGGTAAAAAACACTAAGCTCTCAAGCCTGAATTTGACAACATCCGACGCATTGAGTGCAATCCCCTCAGGGCTAGAGACGGGTCTCCTTCCCAGTGCAGGGCTGAGGTTCAGGCTCCTTCTTAATTATAACTGTACTTCTAAGCCCCCTAAGTCCTCTAAGTAGGTGTTTTAAGTAGACGTAGAATCGGGGTCCCAAGCACCCATGAACCTCCAAGTAGGGGCCCTCAGCCGAAGGAAGCGGCAGCGGCCTCGACAGCCTCCGCCGCTGGCAGCCAGCCACCGCGCCAGCAACAGCCACAACCCTGGAGCAGGCGGCCCGGGGATTTTTGGGTTCAGGGTTTAGGGTTTAGGGTTTAGGGTTTAGGGTTTAGGGTTTGGGGTTTAGGGTTTAGGGTTTAGGGTTTAAGGTTTAGGGTTTAGGGTTTAGGGTTTAGGGTTTAGGGGCTGGGTGGCCTTTCCTTTTTTGGGTCTGTATAATGCTCCTATTGCAAAGAAGCGGTTGACCTGTAATCAGCCCCTAAGTGTGAAACCTCACGACACTTGGCCCTAAACCGAATCCCCACGAACAAGCCTCCGAAAAGCCCCCCCCCCCCCCCCCTTCCTTAACAAAAAGGAACGCCCGAAGTTGCCCTAAGCTCCTACACCCACAGAGAGCGGCTTAGAGGCCCCCAGGAGCCTTTGTTTCATTACCGGTTATCATGCCCTCATGATGCGTATACAACCCTAAACCCTCAACCCTCAACCCTAAACCCTAAACCCTAAACCCTAAACCCTAAACCCTGAACCCTCGTCCCTAAACCCTGAGCGGAAGGAAGTGGGCCCCTGCATTTTTTACTGAGCGAAGCCTGCAAGGTCTGTTTGTTTCCGGCAGAAAGCTTGGGAGGTGTTCTCATTTACGGCCGCTTTAGCCCTAAACCCTAAACCCTGAACCCTAAACCCTAAACACCCTAAACCCTAAACCCTACTAACTAAACCCTACTAACCCCTAAGCACTAAGACCCGAAGTTCCCAGGCGCCTGTGCCCTGTGAGCCGGCCCCACCAGCTGAGCCGGCGGCAAAAGCATCGCCCGCGGCGCCGCTACCCAAGGCCGGGATTTAGGGTTTAGGGTTTCGGGTTTGGGGTTTAGGGTTTGGGGTTTAGGGTTTGGGGTTTAGGGTTTGGGGTTTAGGGTTTAGGGTTTAGGGTTTAGGGTTTAGGGCTTTAGGATAGTTGGAAGCAAGTTATCAGATACTATAGTCACCATATCTCAAAACCCTACTTGTAACTACTGACACCCCAAAGTGCTTCCAGGATTTTTAGGGCGGCCGGAATCACAGTTGCTGGTTAGGGTTTAGGGTTTAGGGTTTAGGGTTTAGGGTTTAGGGTTTAGGGTTTAGGGTTTAGGGTTTTAGGGTTTTAAGGTTTTAGGGTTTAGGGTTTAGGGTTTAGGGTTTAGGGCTTCGGGTTTAGGGTTTAGGGCTTAGGGTTTAGGGTTTAGGGTTTTGGCCTTGAGATTTCTGCCTTACCAGTGCTTTCAGTTGGGAACTTAAGCCCTAACCCCTAGACTTAGACCCCGGAACCAAGACATTCAGATTAGATTGGGCCCTGTGGTTTAGTTGCTTAGCGGGGTTTTTGGGGTTTCGTGTTTACTCACCCTAGACCCCAAATCCGAAACCCTAACCCCAAAATCCTGAGAACTCCCTCTTTCTGAGAAAGGAGACCCATCGCCCCTCTGTGATCGACCTCCACCTGCCCAAGGCAGAGGGGGAGATTGTTGAGGGCGTAGTGTTTAGAGGTATAAGGTTTAAGGCTTTGTAGGGTTTAGGGTTCAGGGTTTAGGGTCTGGGGTTTTGGGTTTTGGGTGATTTCCAGATTTTGGAGACGAATCTAGCTTGACTTAGCCCTGCACAACTAAACCGTATTGACGCTTACTTGGAGGCTCATGGTACGTAATAACACCATTATCACTGTACTTATAGACCACTTATAAGCCCTTCCAGTGCCCGAATGTGGCTTTCATTGGGTAAAGCTCTACTTGGAGCTCTAAACCCTAAACCCTAAACCCTAAACCCTAAACTTTTAAGTACCATGAACCTATGGTTGGGGTTATTGCGTACCATGAGCCTCCAAACCACCTTTCAATGCATCGTCTAGTGGCCGCTCTTGCCTTGAGGAGGTGGTGGAACAGAGTTTAGGGTTTAGGGTTTCGGGTTTCGGGTTTGGGGTTTAGGGTTTAGGGTTTAGGGTTTAGGGTTTGGGGTTCAGGGTTTAGGGTTTAGGGTTTAGGGGTTATAGGGTTTAGGCAAGTTTGGACTTTCATAAGGGCTGAGGTCACGAGTCCTACAGCCTTCAGCCGCCACCCCAAGTTGGCGCCACTTCCTGAATCTCGTCCCTTGCAGGGTACTGCCAAGCTTAGGGTTTAGGGTTTAGGGTTTAGGGTTTAGGGTTTAGGGTTTAGGGTTTAGGGTTTAGGGTTTAGGGTTTAGGGTTACCCTCGAGATTTCTGAAGTATTGGCCCTTTTGGGTTCTCTACGGTATGTCGGGGCTACTTCCTCTTGTGCACCGGCTGGGGCAAGCCATGGCTGCCGCTGAAGGTCGTGGGTTTAGGGTTTAGGGTTTAGGGTTTAGGGTTTAGGGTTTAGGGTTTAGGGTTTAGGGTTTAGGGTTTAGGAGGTTTGGCTGTGTGCGGGCGCCTCCTCGATCAGCTCGTCGCCGAAGCGGGGGCGATGGGCGGTCATTCCGCGCAGTTTGTGCCGACCTCTTTGTGGACTCGTGATTCCGCCAACCCTTGCTTGATTCGGATGCGGCTGATTTGGGGGGTTTACGACGTTAGGGGCCTATTTTCGTAAATCTCCATGGCGCAGATTCCCCTCAAGCGGTCTTGGGACTCACCCCGGCTCAGCCTCGCATGATTCTGCTCCGTCTCGCTCCCCTCGCCCCTTTGGGTTGGGTCTGTTCTCGTGCTTTGCTGCCTTCCTACCTCACGAAAAAATCCAAAATCCTTAAGAAGACGCTGCGCCCTATACCATAAACCCTAGGGCTTTGGGCTTTGGGCTTTGGGCCTTGGGCCTTGGGCTTGGGGCTTTGGGCTTTGGGCTTTGGGCTTTGGGCTTTGGGCTTTTTGCTTTGGGCCTGGCGCTTGGGGTGTAGGATCACATATCTGAATTACCAATGGTATTCCCTTATGGTCCCTTTCTAGTTTTACTATAACAACCCCCACCCAAAGCCCTATTCAAATTTATCAGGCTCATATGCTAGGGTGTGTCAGACGCGAAGAGCCCCCACACCACACTACTGCCCTGCAGCGGAGGCAGTGCCGGTTGCGAAGGGGCCACCGGTGCCGAAGGCAAGGGCGGAGGCTCCTACAAGCAGGCGTGGGAAACCCAAGCCCAAGCCCTAAAATAACCCGTCACCCTAAGCCCCAAGCCCCATTGGGGCCAAGGAGGGGGTACTCCTGGCATACACCCAACGCGAATCCTTATGAAAAGTGACCCCCTCCTACGAGAGGGTGAACCCGAACTGTGGGGACCCCATTCAAACGTCCATCCAAGCCTTCTTGGCAAGGTGGCCCTGGGTTTTGTTTCTGCGCAATTTACGAGCAGCGGCTTTGCAAGAGTCCTGAGGCTCCAGGTGTGAACTGGGGTTTAGGGTTTAGGGTTTAGGGTTTAGGGTTCAGGGTTTAGGGCTTAGGGTTTAGGGTGTAGGGAGGTTTCGATTTCCCCTCTCGCCATGTGGTCCGACAGCAGTGGGCAGATCTTCCTGGCGGCATGCACTACGGCTGCCTTGGTCCACGGCCACGTTGTAGGACCAACATCTCCTTGCAGTCTCTGTGTGCTTGCTAAGGAGCTTAGATTAAGTTACCATACAAGGAAAGCATCTCTCAGACACCCTCCTACCCACAATTCGAGCACTTAGTTTACGTTTCTTAACAAGAGCCCAAGAGGACCATCTCTCCGCGGAGCTTGGAAGAATCTGGGCGACTACTGGAAAAGGGACGATGGGAAACATTCTGTGGGTTTTGGAGACATGGAAGAGCAGATGTGGGAGCTGCGGGCTGTCAACTTCCGCTATGGTGCCATGGTCCTTTGCCACCTGGACCTCTTGTGCGCTCTGGTTCTTGTGTGGCAATTTCTGCAATCTCCGTGCGTGTCTTTGGCTTTCCTGCCCGTAGGAAGCATGTGCGTTGCTTGTCAAGCCTTGAGTAAAACATCTCCGTAATCTTGTGTGAGCTGCAGGACTACAGGCAACCCAAACCCTCTAAACCCGGAAGTATCCGGAAGTGCAACCAAGACCTACAGTCTATCCATCTGCTTTGCCAGCGGCCGTTTCTTTGTCATAGTGGGATAACATTTTACATTTTTAAGGGTACTTAAACTCAATAAGAATAAAGTTTTAAATTTTTATTGCTATCCCAACTATGAACCAGGTTTGGCGCCTTCACGAAAGTTCCTTCTCTTCGCGAACTTTGTGCTCGTGCCCTTAGCCAGCCTGGGGGTTTGGAATCCTGAAGAGCCTCTTGGGGGGCACAGTTTGAGCTTGCGTTTAGGGTTTAGGGTTGAGGGTTTGGGGTTTGGGGTTTGGGGTTTAGGGTTTAGGGTTTGGGGTTTAGGGTTTAGGATTTAGGGTTTAGGGTTTTCAGCTTGCCTTTTCTGCCTCAAGTAGACTATTCGCATTTCTTGTCCGCCCTGTTGCTAGCGCTTCATGGTTCGCTTGTTTTTGCTATTGGCTATTGCGAGTACGAATGATATGATTGTCGATTATGGTTACAAGCATCTGTTTTCATGAGCATAAACATGTGATGGTTGCCGAAGCAGTTGGCATTGTTCTTGCTAGTGCCGCTGCTTGTGCTGTAAGCTGCGACATGTTGTTTCGCTGGCTGGGGGCCTTCCTGTTACTGTTCTCCTTCTTCGTCTTCTTCAACTCTTCTTGCAGTTCCATGCGCATTTGCGCATTCTTGTTTTTGCACTTGGCTGTTGTGTTCTTGGTGTCATCATCGCCCCTCTCTCCATGACCGCATTCTTGATTCGCAGCATGTTAACAGCATTCTTGTTCTCAACCTGGTCATCCTCATGGTTGCAAACCAATTAATTACTTGGCTAGTGGTTGCAACAGCGCATGGAGATTTCCATTCCCCAAACCCAAGAATTCTGCAGCATGGTTTGGGGTGCCTCTCAGAAGCAGCGAGCACAGGCACAAAGACGCCGCGGGGCTGCAGTTCTCCCTGGTGGCTGTCGGGCACATGACGGCCGCGGTCCTATACCTGGACATAACCATCTACGTACCCTCCGCTGTCCTGCACACCCTCGTCAGCATCGCAACCTTCATCTACTTCAGAGGCAGCTCTCAGCTCAACAGCGCCGTGGTCTTCTGCCATGTGGTTCAACTGCTTATGCGCATCATGGTCCTGAGTCTGATCGAGATGGCGGTGCGCAGCTATCTCGGGTCCAACCAGAAGCTGGAAGAGGCCCACTGCATGATTGCAGGGTTCCAGCAGATCTTGAAAGGGATGTGCGACGGAAGCCTCCTTCTTGACGAGCAGCTCCGCGTCCATGGGCCCACAAGCTCCTAGGACCCGGAGTTAGGCCCTCATTTCCTTTTCTTTAAGGGTTGGGTTCCCTTCTCAAATCCCCTTAAGACATAAAAAAGGGTCCACTTTTTTGATTCCTAGGTTCCTCCTGGGTCTAGTAGCCCTAAACCCTAAACCCTAAACCCTAAACCCTAAACCCTAAACCCTAAAGCCTAAACCCCAAAACCCTAAACCCTAAACCCTAAGCCCTAAACCCTAAACCCTAACCCCTAAACCCTAACCCCTAAACCCTAAACCCTAAACCCTAAACCCTAAACCCTAGGCTCCTTGCAGCAGCTGCTCATGGACCGGAAAGACTTCGCAGGCATCGACTTCGAGTCGCTCATCATGGATGCCCAGGGGAGGGAGCAGTTTGCTGCCTTCATCCAGGCCGCTTAAGGGTTTAGGGTTTAGGGTTTAGGGTTTAGGGTTTAGGGTTTAGGGTTTAGGGTTTAGGGTTTAGGGTTTAGGGGTTTAGGGTTTTGGAGTACTACACTTTAGGTACTTTTTTGGGTTTCTGGGATGGTGCGGTCCTATGTTGTAGCTACTTATACCTAAAAAGTATATACTTCTTTTGCCGGGTCTACTCCAAAGTAGGTTTTTAAACTTTCCAAAGTGGCCAGTGGCCCAAACACCCCGAAGCAACGAAACCCTGAAGCACCCCGGAACAAAATCGATTATACCTTAGATTGCCTTCAAAAGCCCTGGATTCTAGGCTAGGCTTGACGATGGGGGATGCGAAGGCGTCGAAGCCCATCCGGAACCCGGGTTTAGGGTTTAGGGTTTAGGGTTCCGCAGCCTAAGCCATCGAGGCCTCCTGTGCAGCTGCCGGGGAGCCCGCAGCGATGTCGGCGCCCTCTTGCTTACGGCTGGCTCTCAAATCTGGCTCCGGTGGGATCGCTGCTTTCTCCAGTTAGGGTTTAGGGTTTAGGGTGTAGGGTTTAGGGTTTCGGGTTTAGGGTTTAGGGTAAGGCGAGGAAGTCCGCGCTCCTGAAGTCAAAAAAGCTTAGACGCTGGTGGGTGGTTCAGGGTGTCGTTCTTTAGTGCTCAGGGGGTAAGGTTTTGGGTATACTGCCTCTGCGGTTGGTTTTGATTAGTGTCGCACGGTAACCCTGAATGTGAATGATCCCCGAACCACAGCACATTTTGGGAACCCCTTTGTGTCGGCTCCGCCGCACATCGGGGAAACCACCTTAGAACGCCGTGGCCTGTTCACCATTTGGCTCAAGTAACCCCTAGAGTGAAGGTCACCCATAGGTTGGAAGTAAGCGCAATAGCGTAACTGGAAACCGCCCGGGTGCACGAGACGGAGACTGAAGGCGAACATCAGTGCAGAAAACAAGTGCGAGACCATTTGGCTGGTGAGGAGCCAAAGCGTAGTGCAAGCAACTACCCGACCTCACGCAGGTTATCAGCCGTATAGCGGTTGCGACTTGCGACTACTGTACGGGCTGAGCTATGGCACTGCCAACCTCGTCGTCGAGTGCCGACACAACCATGACCTTCGGTGATGGTGATGCTATTGCTGCACCTGCATTGGGCGAAAGCACAGGCTGCGCCGACACAGATGCGGTTACATCATCAGATGATGCCGTTGAGCTGGTCGCGGTTGCGAAGGCACCCGCACGAACCAGAAGTGGTTTGAGCGTACTGCGTGAAGATGGAAACTCGAAGATGAGTCAAGTTTCACGCCTCAGATCCACTTCCAGACAATCATCGGAACGAACATCAAAGAGATCCAACACTCCAAGTACTCCACGACGAAGAAGAGGCACTTCTCCACGAATCTCTCCACGATCCTCGCCGGACGCCGGACGACCGGAAACGTCACCGCGAAGAGGGTACGGTGGCCCTCTTTTGGGTACCGGCCTCCCCAGTTCGGAACCTCCGGCTGGCGGTAGGAGCGGGCTTGATTCGGGTCCCCCGGTTGAGTCTGCTAACCCTCTAGCGGAACGAATCCGGGAAGAAGGCGAAAGGCGGGAAATGGGAGAGGTCATTGCCATGTTGCGACTGAAGATCGAGGAGATGCAACAGGAAGACTATGGGGCATCACTCAGGATCGAGCAGCTAGAACGCGAACGTGATCAGAACGCGCAACTGGCTGCTCATATCCATCAACGTCACGAAGCTACACTCGCTGAACGTGAGCAAGTCGTTGGTGCCACGATCGCAACGCTGGAGCAACATGCTGCCGACAATCATCACCAAGCGACGATGACTCAGGAGCAGTTGATGCACCAGCAACGCGAGATGGCGCAGTACATGGTCAACGTGGAAGAAGCGGCCCATGGTGAAGGAAACACGATAGCTCGAGAATATCAGCGACTTACAGAGGAGCTGAACATTCGAGCACATGAAAATCTGAGAAGGCGAGCCGATCTACAACAAGCCGAAATCATTGTGGCCCAGATGGAAGATCAGCTGCGAACCTCCGAGTTTGCACGTGAAGCATCCGAGAAGCAGAAGAGCGAGATGCGAGAATATGCTCATCATGAGAGCGTGGCATTGCAGGATGAACGCGATCAGACCAGGCTCTTGAACGTGAACATTCATGGCGTCATCGTTCAGTACCACGAAGAAGAAGAAAGAGCAGCTGCTTTGAGACAAGCTGTGCACGAAATGGAGCAGCGATTGGAAGGCCAACATGCTTCGTTGCCTAGCATCCATGAGGAGCTGCAAAGGGTACGAGCGGAATGCCAATCTCATGAGGACGTCAATCGACGACTGACATCGGAATTGGATGCTGCGAGACAGGTTCAAACGTACAACCGACCTACGTCAGCCGGAACGTCTGAGTGGGATAATGTTTCTTCAGTGCCTAGGGTAGGTGTGCATAATTCGCGTCCACAAAGCGTTCAATCCCGTTCAGGAATAACCCAAGCTTACAGCAGTCCGGAAGAAGTTGATCGTGATGTGCCAATGTCATCTACGACGGAATCGAGGTTCAAGACATGGGTCCAGAACACCATTCCTGGGGTGGGTTCGGCTTCGCCGGCTCATTCCCAGGGTGGAGATGCCTCAAAGGAGGGTTCGGGTCCCCCGGCTCTTCCCACGAGGCCATCGTTGTTCGGAGGACCACCTATTCCAGTGGCAGAAAGCCGACCGACTTCTACAAGGACATCGTTATTTGGTGGACCTCCCGTTCTCGTTCCAGAAGTACCATCAGTTCCCAACCTGGTTCCGGGAAGGATGTTCACGACAGGTTTGCTGGACTTGCCTCCTGGCTTGGCTACCAGACCACACACCTCACAGTTACTTGCTGATCCACCTACGGCGTCCACGTCCTACCAGTGTGTGCGGCAACCATCGCGTTCGCGGCATACGGGCGAAGTCACGCCTGGAATGGCTTCAGAAATTCCTCCGAATGCTCCCAATCATCCTCAAGATCCTCGCGCAAACGCTTCGACAACTGTTCAGCAAGAAGCTTTACGAAGGCAAATGGATGATCTTCGGGAAGAAATGAGCAGAATGAGAGACACCGAAGCTCGTCTTCGTCGTGAACGAGGTCAATGGCGTACAATTGCTGAAGAACAGGAGCAAGAGAATGAGGGTGAAGAGGGAGAGAACGAGGAGGAAGGCGAACCAGAAGAGGACGGAGACAAAACAGACCCCGGATCCTGGAAGCCAATCAAGAAAGGAGGTGGAGGAGGTGATGGTGGTGGCAATCCAGACTCTTCTCCCCACGGTGGTGGTGGAGGAGGTGGCGGTGGATCTGGACCCGAAGATGGACTTGATTACACCGAAGGGCCAAAGATATCCCGAAGAGAAGCCGACAAGATCAACATTCCTGCGTTTCCCAAGGTCACTCACTTGGACGCTTGGCAGGCAGCAGTCACCACAAACGTCCTGGCCGCGTGTGCGGATACCAATCAAAGCGACTGGATCAAATGGCTGCAAGAGTCTTTCAAGCCGATGCCGGATGTTGAAGGGCTCAATGACTCGGGACATGTCAAGTTCAGAAGCATCGACGTGAAGCTGGCAAGTGCGATGACTCTCATGTTACGGAATGCTGGAGATCAAGCAGCCGATCTGTTCTTGGAAGTGAACCTCAAATCAAACGCGTACATTCGCGGGAACGAGTACAAGGTTCTGAAGGGACGACAGATCATTGCTATGATGATGGAAAGCTTCCGCACACGGGATCGCCTTGACATGGTTTACACGATCGATTACCTGACCAAACTGCAGTATCCTGGGGACAACAAGATTGCCGCATTCAAAGCAACGTGGCTAGAGATCATCTCTCGGATTCGACCTGAAGATGTACCTTCCACGAATGCCCTCCGCGACATCTTGTACCAGAAGATATCAGGATCCTCCGAGATGAACATGGAGCTCAAGCTTTACTATGACATCAAGAGCTATGACGATCCAGAGAGATCACATGATATGCTGCTGAGGATCATGGACCGGGCAGTGCAGAGGAGAAGAGAGAAGAAGAACCTCAACGAGACACAACATGGTCTGAACCAGATGGTTGCTGGGAAGGACCTGCTTGCTGCACCAGCTAGGCCCGATCCCAAAGGGCCTCCCTCATCCGCGCCAGACAAGGACAAGAAGAAGAAGACGAATGAGAGAGGCAAGGACAAAGAAGCTGCGGATGCTGCGCCTGTACTCCCAAAGAGTAAAGCAAAGGCACACGAAAAGGACAAGAAGAAGGGGAAAGGTAAAGGCAAAGAACGATCCCGATCTCCTTCATCATCACGATCGCTGACCGACAAGGAAAAGGCGAAGATTCGTTGCAAATTTCACTTCGGAGGAGGATGCAATGCAGGAAAGAATTGCAAATGGAGTCACAAAGATACGGACAGAGGACGACCGTCTTCACGAGATGATAAGAATCAGAGAGCGCGAAGCCCGTCATCAAAACCATCGGAACGACCTTGCTTCCAGTGGAGCAAGAACGGATCCTGCAGCCGAGAGAATTGCCCTTTCAAGCATGACCCGGCTAAGGCAGCGCCCGCAACCGGGGAAACCGACGCGAATGCGAAGGCAAAAGCAAAGGCGAAGGCGAAGGACAAGAAGAAGAAGCCTGAACCTGCCGCACCCGCGATTGCGATTCGAGGTCTGCCTGCAGTACCTGTTCTTCGATCCCTGGGTGATGGTGACGGTGATTCTGACGACGAGTCAATTGATGGCGACGCGGCGTCAGATTGCTCCACCGACGATGAGATCGGATCCTATCACAGAGACGTCAAGGACCTCAAGGTTTCCTTCGAACGGGGAACGAAGTTCGCGTCATCGAAGCCGAGGCGATCACACAAAGATAGAGGATTCGCCCCGCGACTTTTTACAGAAGCGAACCTGAAGCACGAGAACCACATCTCGGAGGTCGAGTACGAGAAGCACAAAGCAAGAGCTAGGGCTCGACTGATGGAAGATATGTGTCTGGGCAAAGATGGAGGATGCATACCAGTTAGGATTCCAGGAACCGAGAAGGTGATTATGTTCAAGTTCGACAACAAGAAGGGGAAGTTTCATGAAAGAGCCTTGAGCGTTGATGAGAGTCGTAAGGAACTGATGAAGAACCCGAACATGTGTATGGTCCAACCAGAATTTATTCGCAGGAAGCTGAAATTCATCATGGACACAGGATGCGGACATGACCTTATCTCTCTAGAAAAGGTCGCCAAGCACGGCATCGACACTGCAATGGATTGCGAATCTACATCGTTCCAGACGGCGAATGGTGTCACTATGACCAACCAGACGGCGGAATTCTTGACGAAATCCTTCAAGGAGCCCATCAAAGCACATGTATTGGAGAATACACCTTCTGTGCTGTCAGTTGGGAAGAGATGCATGCTTCACGGCTATTCCTTTGTGTGGCCCGCGGGACGTCCACCATTTATGGTGAACGATGCTGGCGAGAGGATACAATTCTTCGTGCAAGGAGACATCCCCTATGTCAGAGTGGGAAGCAAAGGAGCCAAAGCCCATGAGGAACCCGAAGCGATGGAAATGTTCCGCTTGGTGCAGAAGTACAAGGACAAGGTGGACGATGATACCGACGACGATTCGACGTATGTTGCGGTACCAGGTCTTGACGACATCGGCGAGGAGATCCCCGACGTAGCTTCCGAAGCTGACGAAGAAGAAGACGGCGAAGTAGTCGAAGGCGATGAAGCTCGTGAAGATGAACCACAAGCCGAACTTCCAGTTGAGGCTGAGGGCGACGCGCAGGAGATCGACGTGGAAGGTGACGAATCTGGTCCAGATAGAAGGGCGAAGGTCGGCACCTTGAAGGCCGAAGCGAACACCTTGGCTCATCTTTGTACCCATCGATTCCGAAATCCCTATTGTGATGCATGCGTGAGAGCAAAGATGAAGCATTTCAGAACCCAAAAGGGAGCATTCAAACGAGAAGTCAATGAGTGGGGTGACTTGGTGACGTTCGACTTTGTGGATATGGGAAAAGCCACGGATAAGGGGGTGGGTCTTGACGACGAGCTCCGTGAAATCCTGGTATTCCGCGATGTGGCCACGAAGGTGGTTGCAGCATATCCCACAATCTCCAGAGAAGAAGGAGAAGTTGTACGATGTATGAAGAGATTCATGGGAAAGAAGAAAGTGAGGCTGGCATATAGTGACTGCGCAGATGAGTTCATTGCGGCGATGAACAAGCTCAAAATTCCATTGGATCACTCGTTGCCAGGACGTCCTATGAACAACTCTCTGGCGGAAAGGACCAACCAGTTCGTCATCACTGCTACAGCCACGTCGTTGCTGCATGCAGGGCTACCTGCGAACTATTGGCCCTATGCCTTGAATTGCGTCACTCACAATCTCAACGCCGAGGATGTGGATGGTGAGTCGGCGTGGCAGAGAATGTCTGGGAAAGAATTCCCGGGAAAGTTGATTCCGTTTGGAGCAAAGGTTTACTTCAAACCGACCGAGACCCGCGAACCAACATATGGTGGAAAGTTTGACCCGAAGGGAATACCCGGCATTTTCGCAGGATATGTCCTTAATGCGGGGCAAACATGGTCACGA
The DNA here is from genome assembly GCA_905221605.1 of Symbiodinium natans. Classification (NCBI taxonomy): domain Eukaryota; class Dinophyceae; order Suessiales; family Symbiodiniaceae; genus Symbiodinium; species Symbiodinium natans. The sequence continues at coordinate 248,057 of CAJNDS010002109.1, forward strand.
AAGTATCGTGTGTGGGACATGAAGGAGTTCGCGAATGCCAACTTTGCGCATGATGCGAAAGTGCCTCGCAAGCTTCAAATTCCCTACATCACCGAACGGGTCATCATGCCGGATGAAATTGCCTTTCCGCTCAAGCTCGAGTACGAGAGAATGAACGGAACACTTGAAGGACTGAAAGAAGGAAAGGATCTCGGAGGAAAAGAAATCAAGGACAAGCCACCAGGAGAAGGTGACGACGACGATGATGACGACAATGGCGATGATGGTGGTGACCTACCTGATCGCCAAGAACGCGTCAAAGCCATGGAGAAGGAAATGCTCGACTATGTCATGGAGAACGATGACATTGTGCCTGATCTTTCAGAATTTCCAGATGATCAACCCGGTGAACCTCGCGACGGACCAGCATTGGAGTCTGAAGATGCCAAAGCCCTCAGATTGATTGGCGACTCCATTCTCGACAGTGCAGGAAGTGTACCACAGAGCGAAGGAGTACCGGATGTTGCTTCGGATCCTCCGAGCAGCAAAAGGGAAACTAAGCGTGGTACTCCCCCCAAAACCGTTTCGGAACCTCCGGACGGCAAAGGGGAACCTGCATCGTCATCACGCGGTCCAACTGGGCGTTCCATTCCGGACATTGACGAGACCGACCCTGCATTCATCATCGCAAAGCTCAAGGAAGCTGGACTCATCGGACCGGAACCCGAGTTCTGGAAGTTCGGTACTCCCGGCGACGGTCGTGTCTACATCAATGACGACGGCGAACCTTGCAAGATCGACAAGCGGGGGGCTCCGTTCAAGATTGGGAGTGATGGTAGACGATTGCTACCCTCCACACGTCCGAAGGGCAAGTTCACTCCCGAAGAATGGCACAAGCTCGGAAGCGAAGGAAGGAAGATCGAACTTAAGAAGATAAAGAAGGTCGAAGAGAGGGAGGCCAAGAAGGCTCGCAAGAAGGAGGCCAAGGAGAAGAAGAAAGGCAAAGAGCATAAAGACGCACTCGTTGCATCGTTGGAGGCACTACTTCCCAAGGTCGTGCCTGCAGAGAAGATCGATTTGGACTTCAGGGCGGGAACGACTACTGGATGGACATGGTGCGAGGAACAGGTGACGCAGATTGCCACAGAAATGTTTCTGGACGATGTGCTGCCTGCTCTTCCAAGTGAATTGGCAGAGTTCGGATTGAGAGCTCCTCGCATGCCATGTGTGTCATCAACCAAAGAGAAACACAGAGAGAAGCTCGCATGTGCAGCGCCGTGCTTCAACGCCATGGTTACACGTCCAGTCAACCGCAAGGAGATGTACGAGAATCCCAAAGCCATGGAGGCGTTCATGAAAGAATGGAAAGGCTTGTGGGATCAGGAAGTCTTCGACTTTAGCCAAGTGCGGGAGTATGACGACGTGGTCAGAGAAGCCAAGAAGTCCAACGCGAAGGTGCACATGGCAAGAGTGCATGGTCTCATCTATGAGAAGAACTATCAACTCAAAGAAGGGGACCCTGCAAGGAAGTTCAAAGGAAGAGGTGTGCTGCTTGGAGATCAAGTCAAAGATCAGAATATGGAGGCGGCGCTGTTCCAGGACCTCGGAAACTCTCCGGCAACCTTTGATGCGTCTCGTTGGGCCGACTTCTACGGGTGCCTACCCGGGAACGACGTTCAGATGGCGGATGCTATCCAGGCCTACATTCAGGCTAAGTTGACGGGGACTCCGTGCTGGGTTGAACTTCCAGACGAGGCTTGGCATCCTTCGGTGAACCGGAGGAAATTTCGCAGACCAGTCTGCAGGCTCGTGAAAGCACTCTATGGGCATCCGGACGCTGGTACAATGTGGGAACAACATTGTCACACCGCAGTCCAGAAGATGGGTTTTGCACCAGTTGGTGAGGAATGGCCGTCTCTTTACTTCCATGCAGGAATGAAGCTCCTATTGGTCATCTATGTCGACGACCTGAAGCTCGCCGGTCCGGCGGAGAACCTCCCGAAGGGGTGGAACATGCTTCGCAAGGAACTTCGTCTTGAGGAGGAAACTCCGCTTGGTTTGTATTTGGGATGTCGAATCTCAAAGGGAGAGGCTAAACTTCACGACAACACCAAGGTGCGAACTGTCACTTATGACATGGAAACCTATCTCGAAATGACAGTGCAAAAGTACTGTGAAACCACGGGATTTCCTGTGGACAAATTCAAGAAGGTACCATCTCCCAGTCCAGTTGAAGAAACCAAAAACCACCCGGCTAGGGCACCGTGTCATCCAGGTGATGCAAGCCATCGGTGTCAATGGTGTGGACATACAATGCCTGTCGATAAGGGCGGACGGCTTCTACCTCCACCACCGGTTCCTAAGGGCCCACAGGAAACGGAACTCGATGAGGCAGACAGGGGTACTCTTGCCCCGCATGCGGCGAGCATCCTCATGAAGTTGCTCTATGCTGCAAGAATTTGCAGGTTTGATTTGCTGCGAAGCATAAACAATCTTGCGCGACGCATTACAAAGTGGTCCAAGAAAGAGGATGCGGCTCTGCATCATTTGATGTGCTACGTCCATCAGTCCAAAGGTCATAAGATGATCGGATGGGTCGGCGATTCCATGGATGCTACTTCCATAGGGTTGTATGCGGATGCGGATTACGCTGGTTGTGGCGAGAGTTTGCGTTCTACTTCGGGGGCTCACATGCATATTCAGGGACCGCACACACGGTTCCCGTTGGCAGGTGTCAGTAAGCGACAGGGTTGCGCCAGCCACTCTACTCCCGAAGCGGAAATTGTGGCTGCGGACTATGCGATGTCGCGTATTGGCATTCCGGCCATCACATTGTGGCGTTTGATTGGGGGCAAAGATCCTAATTTCGTGTTCTACGATGACAATCAAACGATGATCGGCGTGGTCCGCACAGGCAAGAACCCGACGATGCGCCATTTGGAACGCTCACACGGGATCTGCATTGCGTGGATGCACGAGGTGTTCCAGGAGGGGTACGTGTCTCTGGCTTACGAGGTCACCGCCAAAATGGCGGCCGATATCCATACGAAGGCCTTTAAAGACCACGTCTCCTGGGCTCACGCGTGTCAGCTAATTAACATCATGCCTCCCACGATGCTTTCGAGCGTTGAGGTCATGGACATGATGAAGGCTACCTGGGGCCCCCAATCGGGCCACATTACTTGTAATGGTAAACGTTATTTGTAATTCAAGCTGAGATGTTGAAAAATCCGTTCAGGTGTTGAAATGCCCGTTCGACTTCAAATAGGGTTCTTCAGGGTCTGTAGCATTGTATGTGAGTAGAGGGAGTGAGACACTACAAGAACCCAGAATTCCCTCGCAAATGCAAGGTTCCTACACATACTAAACCCAGAAGCCCCTCCTAAATTTCAGGACAGGATCCATGTGAGTAGAGGGAGTGAGACACTACGAGAACCCAGAATTCCCTCGTAAATGCAAGGTTTTTACACATACTAAATCCAGAAGCCCCTCCTAAATTTCAGGACAGGATCCATGTGAGTAGAGGGAGTGAGACACTACAAGACCCAGAATTCCCTCGTAAATGCAAGGATTTTACACACCCAGTCCTTGTACGGATCAGCAGCTAGAAAATCCAGAAGCCACGTGTAAACCCAGGCATTCTACAAGAACTGTAGGCACAGAAACGACCAAACCCTACCAGGAAAGCACACAGGAAGACTGTTTTACAGATCGGCCTGCGCAGGCTCCATCGTCGAGCTGGTTTGATGTTTAGATCGGGTCTTTTGCGAGGGTAGGGTTTGTAAGACACTATATAGGGTTGCGACAGGGTTTCGGGCTGCGCACACAGGAGTGGTTCACCCCTCAATCTGCTACAGAGGCCATATAGGGTTTCGGCCTGCTCCTTTCAGTTCGGCCTGCTGTTTCCTAACTAGGGTGATGAAACGCTCTGCAACTATGGAAGTTGGGCCATGGTTCGTGATTGCGCTGCACCACGCACAGGCGCGCCTTCCCCCCCTGACCGGCAGTTGCGTATGTGCGGCTGTAAATAGCAAGTCATATGCAGTCAAGTGGAAGTTGCATTTGCTGACATCAAATGTGTGAGCCCTGCCTAAACCGCAGCTTTTGGGATTGGCCGAATTTCTAGTTTCTGAACATGGATTACGAAGCGCTTGTCGGTGCATGGGACGCAGACAGAGCGGTCCGTGATCGCCTTCGCGTGCACAATAGGCTGCTGCTCAGTTTCAAGGGGCGTCGTGTGCCCCTGGAAGCCCCCGATGAGACGGAGTCTGTGGTGAAGAGCGCTGACAATGCGCGGGCAAATGACATCATCATCCGCCATGTGTTCGGGTGTATGAATTCCAGTGGTTCGCTGAAGCTTCCTAACATTGACAATTTGCAGGGGGCGATGCAAAGAATCACGGAAATCAATCTGGGTGATGGGAAAGCAGACACGCGCGTGTGCTACAAGGATGCTTGGTCCCTTCGCAGTCTGTGCCAGCTTGTCAAAGCCCGACTCTACAAGAAAAAGCCCCCCCAGGACATTTGCGTTTGGGCAATATAGTGGGTATAGTGCCTCTGGTGGGTGATGCTATATATGGCCATATGGGTATGGTAGAGTGTTTGCGGGGTTTATGGATGTACTTTAGGGTCTTCCCTTTTACCGGCCAAAACTATCTCCCCTATCCGCTGCCCTTCAGGATCCGCAGCTCGTCGCTTTGCTGTGCCACCTGATGGGCTGCACATCGAAGGCAGGGCTGGCATAGGGCAACGCAGGGTTTGAAGGGTGTCACGGTTCTCTGGGAGGGTTTCTTTATGGGGCCTGTTTGCAGTGTTACCTCGGATCTGGGCTCTCGCAAACCATGTATGATGTGTGTCTCTTCACCGTAATCGCAAAACTCGATTTATTCAACCACGGAACCGCTGCAAAAACCTTTACCAGATACGATGTTTAGTGAAGGGATCCCAATCGAGGTCTGCTCATTTTAACCAATGCAAAATATGTTTCTTTTCCGGCTCTCTAGATCCAATGTTAAAACAAGTATGTATACATACATTGGACGAGGAACTCGCGAAGACGATCATCCCCATGCATTAACCCAGAAGGTACCGACTTGCGCCTTCCGTCGTAAATCCATAGGACACTGTATTTATACAAGTCGTCATCGTAATCGGCCCTGCTATTCATCTGAATCCCAGGAAGAAGCACCCCACGCAACTCATTATTACAAACGATGCAATCGTGTAAAGTTGCGTTTGTTGCTTGGAAGGAACTGGTGGAAGCATGGGATATGCTTCGCGGTAAAGTGGAGGCAGACGAGGACACACAGGCCCCACCCAATATATCTTGCAAGTAATCCCCCAAACACCCTTATAAACGTACATGGAGGGGTGAACTACTTTGTTTTAATCCCCCCCCCCCCCCCCGCAAGGTGCCCCGGGATAAGCGATCGATCTATGCTGCAACCCTATACCCGATAGAACCCTATAAGCTCCTTTTAACCCTCTCTGAAGCTTGAAGGACAGTGGGGATGCCACTTGGGGCTCTAGCGAGTCTGACTCGTCGGAGACCGCTGAGCTGGCAGGAGACAGCGCCCCTGCAGAAGACAGCTTTCCACTGGACTCAGGAATGTCGGGTAGCGGCGCAGGCACGGTGGCCCTGCCAGACAGCAAGCCTGACGACTCCGACGATGATTGCATTTGCCTGGGCGTTCCAGACTTGAATGACATGAGCGTTGAGGAGCTGCAGAGACGTCTGGCTGAGACAAGTGATGAGCTTCGCAGAGCCAGGCCTTCTGCTCGCCATTACAGGGGCTTTTGCTTTTTAAAACTGAGGTCGCCTGCCTGTCACGTTCGTTCAATATAAACAGTTTGTTGAAGCAGAACGGGGTCGTAAGTAAAATAAATCTGTCGAATGCCCAGAAACAAGCAGCTGAAGAACATCCTCAGCTTTGGAAATGCTGCACGCGACGCAGGACATCTGACAAAAACTTGAGGAGCATGTTTCTTGAAGTTTCATTTTGGCGATTCACGAAAAATATATGTCTGGGATAATTCAGGCCGGATGTTTTGTGCGCCCAGTGTATAGGATTCCGATATGCCATGGACGATGATGAGACGCAGGTAGCACCGTTTGTTGAAAGCCAGGATGTCTCCAGGGCACACAGAGACATCAACACAAACGCGATGCCTGAGGAAGCTGTCTCAATGGAGGTGCCCGCAGGCCCTGGTGCTCCACGCGAAGGAATGATGAACGCGATCCCTGAGGAGGGTGGCTCGACCGAAGTGGTGTCCGCAGACCCTGGTGCTCCCAGCGAAGGCATGATGAACACGATGCCGGAGGAGGCTGGCACGACCGAAGTTGTGCCCGCAGGCCCTGGCGCTCCAAGCGAAGGCGTCATGAACACCATCCGTGAGGAGGCTGGCTCGACCGCGCCCGCAGGCCCACCCCAGAAGGCTCTCTTCCCCGCGGTCCCCTCGGGCTATGTCACCCGCCGCGAACAGCTTGCTCTTCGTGCGAAGCACAAGAACAAGGACGCGAACCATGACCATGGCGAGGATGACGGTGGAGAGATGCCCATTAAGAAGAAGAAGACCGGCGCCAAGAAGAAGACCGGCGCCAAGAAGGCCGGCGCCAAGAAGAAGGGCCGCAAATCACCCTCAACAATCCGCAGGCTGAGGTGCCTAGCTTCGAGATCAGGAGACTTCTCTGCTGATGATGAGTCCAATGCCAAGCAATCCCCTGCCAGTGTGCTCAAGCCTAAGGGCCCCCAGCCTGAGGCCACCAAGCCTAAGAAGGGTCCCAAGCCCACGGCCCAGAAGGCAGCAGAGTGCAAGGACCCACCCAAGACCACTCGCCCCAAGGCAAAGGCTAAGGCGAAGCTCGGGACATCCGAGACAAAGGGCCCTGCGGTCAGTGCAAAGGCCAAGAGCAAAGCAAAGGCTAAAGCAGCCCCCAAGTCAAACAGGAAGCGCGCAGCGACCGATGAGGACCAAGTTGGTGAGCCAGCCACGAGGCGCCGCGCCCCCGCGACAGCTTCCGACGAGGGCGCAGCCAAGATCACTTACGAGGATGCAATCGCCAATCCCCTGGACATCAAGATGCACATCCGATGCATTCTGGACAAGTGTCAGGAGAAGGGCGAGGCACACATGGGCGCAGGGCCCGAGGTCATCCACCAGTTCGTTACGAAGGCGCCTGTCCGCCTCTGCCCATACCGGAAACAGTGTGCCATGGGTGTCAAGGTGATGACGCCAAGCAATGATGGCAGCATGAAGCTGATGCAGCCGCATTACTTGAGCTTCAAAGGCCCATGTTGGTGCACTGTGGCTTGGTGTGGTAAGCAACTGGCCACTCGATGGAGACTAGGGGTCATGTTTGCGGGAAGCAGGTATTCCAAATATCACTTTTCCAGGCGAATAGTCGTTTTCTGTATGTGTGTAAATTCTTTTTGGAGATAGTCTCGACTTCACCCAGGGCAGAGTCATCATAAAAGTTTACCCTCCCCCAATAAAACCGACTTCTCCCACTGAATAAAGTATACATTTATATTTATAGTCGAGATCTACCTTGAAAGCAACAAGAAGTTTAAGAAGATGAACCCTGAACCCAAAACTTGTTGAGGCTTTGTACCACTGGAAGATTATCAAGGATTCCGGTCTCAGAGCTGATTTGACCCCGGTCAATGAGTACAAGGAGCTGCTGAGGAACACGCACGGCGAGGCTGTGCAGGAATGGTGTCAGTGGATCGGAAACTAGATGTTTAGCAGCGTATGGGGCCTGACGTTCAGCTCCATCCGTATCGAAATATCTTCAACTCCTGGGACCCTCAACCCACGCATATAATCTAGGCCAGAGAGTACCAAATGTTTTGCCCAGCCTCATGTATGGAGCTTCTCACAGAGCAGGTTCAGCTTTAGCGCCTTGTGTGTGTTTTTCAACACGCTGGTCCAGCGCTAATTTGGGGACCTCTGAGGCCACTGTAGGGATAGTTAGGCGAGGACACAGTACACACTAGGCGTCGTCTTTACATCTTCGAGCCTGGCAAAGGAGGTCAGCTTTCAAGTTCACCAGTGCAGGAGTTCTGCCAATCAGCTCCAGCATGGTTTCACGAAGCTAGGGCGTGGTTCTTCGGGCATGGGGCAATGCAAAAAGCTGTGACTGCTTCTGCTCAAACCCTAGAAGCTCAAACCCTAGAAAGCCCTCTCCTTATTCGAGTGCATCCCCCTTCGCAGGTCTGCGTGGTTCGAAATTGGCCATACGGCATGGCTACCACAAGGCAGCAGGTCTTCCAGCCGTGTTTTCACTAAACCCTTTTTAACCCCACCTCGACGTTGAAGGACGGCGCTCGGTTGCAGAGCCCCAGGTGGAGTCATAACTGCTCCTTTGAAGGCTTTAGGGTTTGAGGAATTTAGGATTCTGCGGTTTGGGGGTTTAGGGCTTTTGAGTTTAGAGCTTTACGGATCTTAGGGTTCGGGGCTTTTTGCAGGGCGTTGCAAAGGTTCACACACAACGCCATTTAACAGGGTGTATAAATATATATGGGTCTCTACATGTGCTGTGTACATACAGGGCTTCTCCCTGTCGTGTTTCCCTCGTTTAGGGTTTAGGGTTTAGGGTTTAGGTTCAGGGTTTAGGGTTTAGGGTTCATAAGGTCTAGGGTCTAGGGTCTAGGGTCTATAGGTTACAAACGCAGGACCCAAACCCCAGTCTGGAAACTAGGTTTACTTGGCTCGGGTCAAAAGGTGTTAAGGGTTCTAGGGTCCCTTGCGAGTGGTCCCCCTAAACCCTAAACCCTAAACCCTAAACCCTAAACCCTAAACCCTAAACCCTAAACCCTAAACCCTAAACCCTAAACCCTAAAAACCCTAAAAACCCTAAAAACCCTAAAAACCCTAAAAACCCTAAAAACCCTAAACCCTAAACCCTAAACCCTAAACCCTAAACCCTATGTTAAGGGTTCTAGGGTCCCTTGCGAGTGGTCTTCCTCTAAACCGCCTCAGAATAAGATGCCAAGGCTCTTCCCACCACCATTGCTGAAGATCCTGCTAGTTTGGGTTCCGGGACTTTGGAGGGAGCAAGGGCAGGGCTATTTGGAGCATTCGATTAGATAAACTGTGGCCGCCTGACTCTACCTGTAGTTTGCGCCAGTTGTTGTAACAGCATGGGTTAAGAATCCTTCAAAGCTAGAAAGCTGTGAAGACTAGTTCTAATGTACAAATATGTGTGCTGCCATTCTGCTTCAGGACAAAAGTGTTGGGGAATTTCGGGTGTCAGTATCAACTATATGACAGAGGCCACTATAGGTAACCGTACAAAGAAGAAGAACGAGCCACGATGACTCTCGATGCTTTGGTCTGGCGTTTGCGCCACCTACGCTGCCCTACCGCCGCTCGGCGTTTTTGCGCAACATCCTGAAGCATCAGTGGATGTATTGTTGTGGGTTGTATAGTTTTCTGCATTGAGGCCTTTATCTTGTGTGTGGTGCTGGTGTGGCACACTCGCCTTGGCAGTTTTCAGCAGGACAGCCCTCATGATGTGTGCTCTGCATGTGTCTATATAGCTAGATGCAGGACTTGCAGTTCTGCGAATTTTTCGCAGGGAAAGCAAACCTTTATCGGGCCATTGCGGCCGGTGGTTACCCTGCTTGCGCTGTGGACCGTTGCTACTTGGAGGGTGATGATTTCAAACACCTCAGCACGAACCCCTTCGACATCCTCACAGCTTCTGGCCTGGCGCGCTATGCTTAGCTGTCAATAGATGATGATGTTCGGCTTACAAGACTGCTAGGCACCCCGAAAGTTGATCTCCTCTATCCTCCCTGGCCGAGGCTTGCCATATATCTTATCCTACAATGCAAAGAGGATCATTTTGTGACTCACTGGGGCATTGTGTGTGGGTCGTGGGTGCATACAAACAAAGCAGTCTCGAAACGCAGCGTGCTGCTGCCGAGCGGCGATGTCTCACGAGAATACGTAAGGCAGGCTAACGCCATGGCCAGCAGGATCCTAGGCTGTCACGCTTTCTAGTACTCATGTGTTGAGAATACTACATGGTCTGATGGTGTTCAACCCCAGCACGCGGTATATGGTGTCCACTGTGGAGAATCCTCAACCTAAAGCTTCTAGTGTTTCCTACGGTTTCCCTTCTACGTGCCTCATGACCCTCACATCTTCCCGAGGATGAGCCTCTTGCTGAAATTGACATTGGCAAGAGGAGGTTGCTACTTTATTGAGCAGCCCAGCTCCAGCCTTCTCGGCTGGTATAGCCGCTTCAAGGAGCTCGATCTCCATGCCACCGCCGCTTGCCTCATGGGCCAGGAGAATCGCAGGGCTTATAGGTCTACAGGGTCGTTACATATAGTGGTGTGGGCGAGGAGGATCGAAGGGTTGTAGGTTTACAAGGAGATGCGAACATCTTTAAAAATCAAGATCTGGCGTCGGTAGCGATCTCACTACATGGTCACAACTACGCAGTCTCACGCTTCTATTCTGGCGTGTAGGGTTGGTTTTGTTTGGGCTTTTAGGGCTTTATAGGGTTTAGGGTGTTTAGCGTATGTAGGGTTAGGTTTTTTTTTTATGTGTGTAAGTGTGTGTCTTTCTAGGGTTTATAGGGTTTGCAGGGTTTATGCGGGCTTATCAGGGTTTATGGGTTTAAGGATTCCCCGCCCCCTATGGTGTGGTTGCGGGTTGGTTTATAGAGGGTTCATAGGGTTTAGGGTCATAGGGTTATTGGTTCCAAGGGGTCATATGGTTTATATAGCGTTTATACGGGTTTAGGGTATACAGGTTGTATATACATATTTCTTTATAATATATATATATATATATATACATGTATATATATGTGTATATATAGAGGGCTTATAGGGTTTAGGGGGCCGGTGAACCGAGAACCGGGATCACATATGTATGTGTGTATCTATATACACACCCTATAAACCCTAACCCTAAACCCCAAAACTCTATAATACAAATATATCCAATATTGCATATATATGTATACATGTGTATTTCCCCACGTATATGGAGTCCTGTAGTGTACCAATAAACCACTCAGCCCCGTGGGAGGATCTAAAAAGTAGCTATCCTTAGGGGTTCCTAAGAGTGCACCCAATATATAAATATAAATATATATATATATATATTGAATACTATAGGGTACTGTTTAGGGGTTCTGCTTTTTCGATCCTCTCAGGGGTCTGGGAAATCAATGTCAACAATAATCTCCCCAAATTGAGCCCCTTGGCCTGCTACCTCTACTAAACGTGCGCAACTTTTGAAACCAGTAATGCTTCACTAGTGTGGGCTCAGAGGTTTGGTTTTCAGTTTGGTTTTTGCGGCTGCACCCCCACTTGAAGTCTCGCGCAGTGCAACCAAACCCTATTGCAGCCCAAGCCCGCAAGAGTCGCACGCATTCACAGCGACAGCCTCTGCAGCAAAGGTTCACGTTATGAGCTGGTGGATGATGCACTATGGATCGGAAACACCCAAAAGGTCGAAGGGTTTTAGCAATCATGCAACTTTTCGGCTGCTGGACAGGGGTCGGCTCTCTCGCGCCGATCGGGAAAGGCGTACCGGCCAGACTTTAGTCAAACGTGGTGTTCGTAAGGATGGAAGGAAAACATGGACTGGTCATGCAAAAGCTCTCAAACAGAGCCAGCTACTTGGCCCAGTTGTAGAGGAAACATGTTTGCAAGCAACGTAGAGCGTTATCCTTCTATTAATCGATGCGTTAGCTATTGTAAGGACCTACCCTGAAGGGTTTGGCTGCGCTGTACGAGATCTCATGCCCCAGCTGCTTCACAACGCCCCAGGGAAACCCGACCCAGTCCCTCCGAGCTTCAACCACCTCGCCTTCGTCCAGACAGCCTTGCCACGGTTGTGCACACTTAAACAATTCCATGCCTTTCCACTGTCCATTTGCCAGAAAAAACCAGCGTTATTCCACTTGCTTTTCCAACTATCTTTTAGCAATTCTTCACTTTAAGTTTTGGGTTTTTAGCTTTTCCGTCTTGCTGTCTTTCAGCTGCTCTGTACACCTCATCTCTACAACGGTGAATTCTTGTGGAATCGGATTCCCAGCCACATTTCCATAACTTTCCAACGGCAAGTCTCCCATGAGTCAGATGATTGGCCAGAGGCAAGCTTGATCCAAGTCCTGAGATATCTACGTGGTAGCAAGCTTCTGGAGCTGCCACTTGATTTGAGGCAGGTCTTTCCGACACGTGTCTAGGAGTGTGCTGTCGGTCAAACCCTACTTACTGCCGGGTCCAGCTTAGACGTGTACACACAAACCCTCAACCCAGAAGAGCAAGTGTTCGAAAAAACAGGGCGTCCTTTCTCTTCCGTTTCTGTAGCAAAACCTACTTGAAAAGGACGCCCGCACCAGAGCAAGTGTTCCCTGAACCCCTACAACCCTCTAACCCGTTTCAACCCTATAAGCACGTACTATGTGATACCGACTTTGCCACCCATTGACAACATGTGGTGGAACGTGAAATGCAGTTAAATTTGCTTGCTTTTTGGGAGAGCTTTGGGAAGTGTCACTTTTGACCCTCCACCCCCCCCCACCCCCCACCCCACCCCCCCCACCCCCCCACCCGGGTGGGGGTTGGGGGTGGGGGGGGGGTTTTGGAGTGGGGTGGGGTTGGGGGGGGGGGGGGGGGATTCAGGGCGGGACTGGGGGGGGCGGGGCTGTGGGGGGGGGGGGGGGGGGGGGGGGAGGGGGAGGGGGAGCCCCAATAATGGAGCGTATGGCTGGATTTTTTTGTTGGGTGTGTGTTCGTTTCGGCGCCAAAAAACAATGATGCGCGCGCGCGCGCGCATCATGGTTTTACACACACACACACACACTCACACACTCACACACACACACACACACACACACACCCACACCCACACCCACACCCACACCCACACCCACACCCACACCCACACCCACACCCACACCCACACCCACACCCACACCCACCCCCACCCCACACCCACACCCACACGCACACGCACACGCACACGCACACGCACACGCACACGCACACGCACACGCACACGCACGCACACGCACGCACGCACACGCGCACACGCACACGCACACCCACACGCGCACACGCACACGCACACGCACACGCACACGCACACGCACACGCACACGCGCACACCCACACACACACACACACACCCACTTTTTACAGACATATACACACCCGCCCCGCGTACATACACACATACATACATACCTCTGCTACCATATCTATATATATATATATACATATACACACACATATATATATATATACACACATCTCAATATATATATATATATATAGTATGTATATATACATACTATATATATATGTGTTATTATTATTATTATGTTTATTTCTATTTTTTATTATGATTAAAATTCTGAGTATTATTATTTCGCAATCGGAAGAATCTACCTCCATGTTGTCCAGTATAAAGAAACAGTGACACTCCCTGGCCTGGCATTTTCTGTTGGCTTGGAGATGAATGTCTCTGGGTCGGCGCCTAACGATGGGGAGGTTTGGCCTCCTGCAATTCGTGCGCATACTTGATGCGTGCGGATGCATGTAGCCCTGCCGCAGAGTTCAAGTTCTGCCAAGAGCATGCAACACATTGTCCATCTTTTGTCAACCCTTTATGTGCGCTAAAACTACCTGCAGTTCGAGGTTGTTGGAGCTATAGTTGGGTGTCTTTAAGGAAATTTAGTGGATTGTGTGAGGAAGGGGTTTTTGATGGTTCTTATGGGGATACAGTAGGCTTTTAGGGTTTTTAGATGGTTTTTTTGGGGTCACTCGCGGTTTTCAAGGGATTTTTTAGGTTTTTGGAGGCGAAACACGGCGGGACCCGTTCGAAACCCGTTCGAGGCATGCAAAACCCGTCGTTTTGCCGTCTTTTAGGTGGAAAACCCACACCCGTTCATCGCCCGTTCGAAACCCGTTCGAGGCACCAACCCGTTCCCAAACCGTTCCCGAACCGTTCCCGAACCGTTCCCGAAGCGTTCGCCCCCGTTCGCCTAGGTGCCTGTTAGTCTGTCTTTTGCCGACTAATAGTCGACCGTCTAAGCCCCCAAAAAGCTTATCTCCTCACCCGAGATAAGACTATTTAGTCAATTTAGTCCAATCGTTCCAAGTTTCTGCCGCACTTGATCTCTGCTGGAGTGGCGCTGTGCAGAAGTGCTATCAGCGTGCCTCAGACCACTGAGGAAAGTGCTGTGCTGGTTGATCTGTCACGTGTCGTGTGTGCTCTCCTAACTTTATTGTCGGCTTTGCTTGGGTTCAAGGGTGTGACGCGCACCATATAGTGACTGCATCATGTCTGGTTTGGACAAGTCTGCTACTCTGCAGAGCCGTGCTTGGAGCTCAGACTCTTTGAGGGCTGGTGCAGAGTACTGCCAATTCATGTCCGGGGCGCCGCTATCCAGCGATCGGTACTCCAACCTCTCGAAGGAGAAGCTTATCCGGAAGCTCCAGGACGTAGAGTCATTGCGATTGCCCAAATGCGTGTTTTACAATTCTGCCCCCGCTCTTGTAGACTGCTATAGCAATCGTTTACCACTAGCACAAGCCCGGCAGCACCTTAGGAGGCGCAGGCTTTGCTCGATAAGCAGAAATCGCAAGCTGTGAAGCAGGAGGACCAACAACACTTGCACGTGGTTGCGTATAGCTACTTGTGTTTGTCCAAACTTCTAAAAAGGTTGGTTTATATATAGATCGAGGGTTTAGGGTTTAGGGATTACAGGGTTTATGGTGTGGAGCACCTCAGCTTCCCAACACCAATCAGAGGAGCAAGCTCTTGCTGACTCACAAAGTACAACGGTGCCCATGCAACACATACTTTTGGTGCTTCGATAGTTCCTCGATCGACCCTTATCTACAACACTGCTTGCTGCCTTTCCTTGTCCAAGGTGCCTGGGTGCGACTCGCAGAGCTCTCCTGACAGTCGTGTGAAGGAGGAGCTGGAGGACACACTGGTCATGGAATCACCCGAACCGGTTGGCCTGGCTACGCCTGTTGGTGTACCGGACAAGAGACCGTTTCAGGGGGAAGCTGCTTAGTGTGGAATGGGCTTCAGTTTGATGTATATAGGGTGTATAGGGTTTATATAGGGTTTAGGGTTTATAAGGTTTTATAAGGTTTAGGGTTCAGGGTTTATACATATATAGGGGTTATAGGGTTTGTCGGGTTTAGGGTTTAGGGTTTGGGGTTTAGGGTGTATAAATATATGGGTTTAGGGTTGTTTATAATCTATAGGGTTTAGGGCTTAGGGTTTCAAACATCTACCCCGATCCTATACATCTGAGGCTTTGCAGAGCCCTGCAGCATCTGAGTCATCGGATCATGGGAACATGCAGGCTTCACTGCCCGAGCTTCGCAAGCAGCTCTCGCATCTGTTTGAACAGATTTCCTCCTTGGAAGCATCCACACCGGATCACTCGCACCACCGTGCGCCCTCGAGCATGAGCCTGGAAACCCCAAGTGCCAAAAAGTCAAGCCCGCCTCTTCGTGGGCAAACGTCCAAGTCGCAGGCTCCGAAGCGAGCAGCAGCGACCCCAGCACACGTGGAGAGCAAACAGCCGGAGGCAACAGCAAAGCAAGCAGCAGCGACCGCAGCAGGCGTAGGCGTGGTGAGCAGAAAGCCGGAGGCGACAGCAAAGCAAGCAGCAACGACCCCAGCAGGCGTGGAGAGCAAAAAGCCGGAGGCCATAGCAAAGCAAGCAGCAATGACCCCAACAGGCGTGGAGAGCAAAAAGCCCGAGGCAACACCAAAGCAAACAGCACCGGCCCCGCAGAGCAAGCCGCACGTGGCGTTGAACATTGTGTCGGACTATTTGGACCAAGCGTACGGCAGGAGCCACAGGTCACCGAGGGATCGACACGCCAGCCCAGATGACACCCCAAAGGCAACATCCCCAACCGTGGCGCCAGCGCCCGCCCAAGACAAGGAACAGCAGGGTTCGCAAGGCAACAAGAGCAAAAAACCGGAGGCACCACCAGCCATGGACCCCGTAGAAGAGCAGTTGCAGGCACTCCGCAAGCAGATCGCGCAGCAAGCAGAAACCATAGTGCAGCTCCAGCAGAACCCCCCGCAGCCTGACCCACGGCTGGCAGCGATCCAGCAACTGTCCGAGCAAGCCAAGCAGCAACAGGAGGCCATGGAAGCGCTCCGAAAGCAGCAACACGCACCTGACACAACAGTCAAAGCCGCGCCGCCCAAGTCCCCTGCTCCTGCTGCAGACCCTGCTGCAGACAAAGCGTTCTTTGGTGATGACGACGCTGATGTTATCACTATGCCTGATGGTGTGAAAGCTACTCGACAGTTTACATTGCTGCAGTAGTGTGTATGCTGTTACGTTGCTTGTCGACACTATTTTAGGTGATATCCAGAGACGCGCTTCGTATGCGCCTCAAACGTCTCTGTGAAAAGAAGAAGAGCGGAAAGATGTGGGTCTCCAGCGAGACCCATGAGGAGTATTGTAAAGGTGGCGCTTCTCGGGAGACTCTCGAGATTGCCTTGCTCGAGACGCTGAGGGCTTTGGGGCCTGGGGATGACAAGCCGGATCGCGTTCGGGTCGGCTCACTTTCGGTACTTTCTACATGTTTGTGACGCCAACTGCAATATTATAATATGTACTGATCATGACTGTTCATGTGGGGCAGGCCGGCTTCCTTACCAAAGTCATCCATGTCAAAGAGCGCATGCTTGCGCGGGAAGAAGAGATCACAGGAGAATGGTTGACCGAAGAGCGAATGAAAAACAAGCACGGTTGGGGGAAGTATCTTGTCTTCTGTTAAATGGCAGTTGCGTGTGTTGACGCAAGTACACTTGCGCTAAGCGAACACTTACAGGGAACTCATCAAGCAGATCACCACATACTGCGCAAAGTTCCCGGCCACGCTGACAAGGCGGGGTGCTTAATCCATTCCCCCTAATATTAATACCCCCCCCCCCCCTAATATAAAAATCCCCCCGGCCCCAAATACCGATCCCGGGTCTGTCCCTATTAACACCTCTACAGAGTTAGGGGGGGATTAGGGGGGGGTGGAGGCCCTAAACCCTATAAACCCATAAACCCTAACCCTAAACCCTAAAACCCTCGACCCTAAACCTAACTAAACCCTAACCCTGACCCCTCGCTACAATAAGGACGGGCTGGTTTCTCGGACAAACGATAAGAACCCCCCCCTAATACTAAAAACCCTTCGGGGGTTTTTATACAAGGGGGGAGGGGGGGGGGGGGGTTTATTATATGAGGGGGAACGGATTATATGTGTATTTCCAAGTTCGCTGCCGGCCTCCTTCCCATCATCCTGCGACTGGAGCCATTTCCTTGGCTAGGAAGCCCAGAACCATTCTTTGACCTTTGAACCCGTAGGCGACTAGTGTAGCCCCAGGGCAGCAATGGTTTATGGGTGCTGGGTTCGGGAACGTATGGGGTTTAAGCCTGGCTAGGTAACCCGATCGACTGACGCTGCACAAACCCTAAACCCTATAAACCCTAAACCCTATAAACCCTAAACCCTATAAACACTAAACCGTAAACCCTATAAACCCTAAACCCTGCACTATGAACCCTATAAACCCTATATAACCCCTAAACCCTAGAAACCCTATAAACTATAAACCCTATAAACCCTAGCCCTAACCCGAGGCTTAAATGTTTTGCAGCAATGCTGTTGGGAAGTCCCAAAGTGCAACAGCAAATCATCCGTGCGCCCTGAACGGTTTGTGTGTGCAAAACCCTATTAACCCTATACACCCCTAACAAAACAATTTCTAAGCTTGTAGAAACTTACTTCGCCCAAGATCAGGCAAATCCTGTAGAGCCCATCTTGAAGCCCAACCGCCAGCCCAACCTGCAGCATATCCCTGCCAGACCTTGGAAATACAACGCCTCCATTCTCGAGTATTTCGTGGAGCATGAAGAGACAGCCAAGGTTCGCAAGAGCGACATCGACCGACATGTGGAGTCCACGGAAGAGGCATGGAGGGATGTGTGCCGGTATTGATAGTGAATGTAGTGCCTTTAAAGACATCCAAGAGCCCTGGTGCCAGGAGAAAGCCGGGACGCAGCACCTCCAACTCGAAGCCGGCCTTGCCTCGGGCGCTGCGAAGCTTCAGCTGAAGGATCTTACCGAGGCGCCTAAGCCTGCGGCGGAGTCTACCAAGGCTGGATCTGGTTGCTGAGGACATGTGGTTGCCACTATACATAATACATGGCGGTTTTGTTTGCCTTTGAGTAGGTAGCCGAGGAGGTCAAGTCTTACACAGATGCTGTGAGTGGGAAAATGACAAGCATCGCGAAGATGCTGACGCAGCTTCGCGAGCCCTACAACCCCAAGCCTGATGATGCCAGTATCCAGTGTCGTGATGCAGTCTAACATGTTCACCCGACCCCTGAATCTTGAACATGTTTATGTCAAGAACCAGCTGAGGCTGTGTGAGGATCTTGACAAGATGTATTCCAGCCTGAGTGGAGCATATGGGGACCTGGCTGCGATGGTGGCGAAATTGGAGATGGATGCAATGGGCGCATGTGGCATCGCAGCGCAACTTTATTGCAGCACAGGTCTATGGGGTTGCATGTTCGTTTTGCAGGGGGTTCATAAGGGCCCTAGTTGCCTCACATACACTAAAGGGGTTTATCGGGTTTTATGGGTTTTCGGGCTTCGTGGTTTTCACATCATGGAGAGATACGTGTGGATAAACGTGAGACTAGTTGTGCTTTTGGTTCGGGAGCCCAAAGGCGTCGATGAAGCTTCACCTTCTCCATGTAGCACGGGGCTTGTGTTTCTTGGTTTATAGGGACAGGCTTCGGCTTTTGTCTTTTACCCCTGCAGTAGGCAAGATCGGTACCTCCGAGCCCCATCCCAGGCTAAAACTGGACTTTTCGAAGATTCGCGAGAGGGTTGCAGCGCCGCTACTTGGCTTCATCTAAACAAATGGTGCAGTGTCGCTCACTCCCCTTCCTTCCCCTCCCCCCCTAGTTATGGTAATTCCCCCCTCCCCCCGCCTGTGCCTAAACCCAACACCCACCCTCACTATGTAGGTAGACAAACCCCATGCCCTAAACCTTATATATATATATCAAACCCATGCACTTTACACTTATACAACCCATAAAGACCCTTCAAAGCTCAAAAAACACAACGGCTTGAAAGCCCTAAGACCCCGACGCCCTAAAACCCTAAAGAACCCTTCCTGGCGAGTAGCCCTGCCCTATACGAGACAAGCTCCAGCTGTGTCCAAGGTGCGCGGAGCTTATCGCCAAGGAATCTCAGTTCAAGCCCCTTGGTTGCAGTCCCAGCACCCACCACACGACTAAGTCCTAAACCTAAACCCTAAACCCTATAGAAACCCTAAACCCCATAACCCTATAAACCCTATAACCCGTATAAACCCCCTAAACCCTAAAACCCTAAACCCTAAACCCGTTTTCTCTGCGGGGTACTGTGCATTCAGTTTGCTTGGCCAAAGCATATAAGGCTTCTCTTGAAGAACATCAACACTCTCCGCAAGGCCCAGAAGAATGGCGATGATGATGCTGATGATGCTGGTGCTCCTGAGGTTACCAGGCCCCGTAGGCGCAAAGTGCGAGGCCAGACCCAAAACCAGGCCACCCCAGTCAAGACGCCAGCGCGGCGTGTAAGGCAGAAGGGGGCCGCGAGCGCGAAGTGAACCAGCTGTGTGCAGCTGAAAGCAACATGTGTCGTTGCGATTTTGATGTTTGCTGTGTGATTTCGAGCGCTGTTGTGTGGAATGTGTGAGATCACATGATTCCACGCCGAACCTGCTCTGTCTAAGATGAGTGGGCCCAGAACTCTATCTTTCAATGGGGAGCACATTGTGCGTCTTGCGCTGCGAGAAAGTCAGAGGGTCTCATTGGGGCACTGTTGCATCGTGCTGTATACTTGGTCTCTCTTTCTCTCATCTCCTACATAATTGAGTGGAATAGGTTTTTTTTTAGGGTTTAGGGTTTTTAGGGCTATCGGGTTTATGTAGGGTCTATAGGGCTGAGGAGTTTAGGACTCCCAGGGTTTAAGTTCAGGGTCTGTAAGTAGATTAGATAGACGCGACCTATTGGTACGTGAGCGTACGACATTCGGAGAACCCGAAATTCTATTTGTTATCCCAGAATCCAAAGCGTACAAAGCAAACAAATACTCCAACAGGTTCCCAGTTCAGGTTTTTTGGGTTTGTGGGTTTAGGATGTACAATAGGGTTTGTAGTGTTGATAGGGTTTCAGGGTGTACAATAGGGCTTATAGTGTTTAAAGGGTTGTTTTATAGGGTCTAGGGTGTAGGGGTTTAGGACTGACAGGTATACATATATATATATATATATATATGTATATATCTATATATCTATATGTGTATGTATATGTATATATGTATATGTATATGTATATGTAGATGTAGATGTATGTATATGTATATGTATATGTATATGTATATGTATATGTATATGTATATGTATATGTATATATATATATATATACATATAGGGTTTATAGCTCGAGGATTTTGGAGTTTATAGGGTTTATAGTTAGACACGACCTATTGGTGCGCTCTAAGCCAATGTAGACCTTAGCAATTCTGAACCCTAAGCCCTAAACCCTTTTGTGGAGGCCCTTGGATTTAGGGGCGATGCTTGATTATGGAAGAGCTTCCAATAATATGTACCCTAAACCCTAAACCCTAAACCCTAAACCCTGAAAACCCTAAACCCTAAACCCCACCTCACATCAGGTCAGAGCTCCTTACGGGCATACATTCTACTTGTCACCCCGCAATCCAAAGCATACCTTATCCCGAAAGCAAACAAATACTCCATCGAAGTACTCCTGGTTCCCCCCACCCCAAAACTACATACCCAGCACACTCAATGCCCAAACTTTCGTGCCAGGTTCATCCAAGACGGCTCGGTCGCTGGCTGGTGATGTTGGGCGCGGTGTCCCTGCCAGGCAAGCGATACGCACTGCTAAAAGTGTGGTGGCGGATTTTGGTCGGGGGCATTGTCGGGTGCTAGATGGCTTATCCAAAGGATCTGAGAAAAAATCCGAGCCTTAGTCCTCAGTGCTGGAACTACGTTACATTCATTTGGTAGCAAGTGCTTTGTTTGGTCTTCTATATAGTATCGTACCTGGTACTGTGGTTTCTCTAACCATCACCAAACCCCCCAAAACCCTATGAACACTCTCTGGCTTCATGGGATTTGGGGTGTAAGAGGTTGGTTCAGGTAGCCCCCTTACAGGCTGTTATAGGGTGAGGTTGTGTCCAAATTCTGTAGCCCGAACCTTCAAACGTTTGCTTATCGAAGCCTGATCAGAACACTGAACATTTTCAATGCACATTCATCCCCAGAAGCCTTTCAGCCACCCGCTTAGATTCTTCCAAATGTCTGCGCCTGAAGCCGAACCCACAGCGAAAACCCATCCCTCAAGAGCCACAATGCAGTGTCAAGGAAGATGTGGTGCAGCGCGCGATGCGCTGCTTACGGCTGGATGTGAACATCAGCTATGTGCCAATCACTGGCCTCGAGGGCACCTACCCTGTATTGAAGTGTTCGGACTTCCTAAAGTATATGGATCGCTACAGTTATTGGGACAAGGTTTTGGGCGTGGGTGTGCGCCGGCTGGATGATGCGCGTGAGCGCCTGGAAGACTTCTGGACCAGACACAAAAGAATACACCCGCTACATCCAGTGCACCAAAGAGCAGCCTCCGAAAACATTCCTTTATCTCGCGTAATACCTATAATGGTCCATGGCGATGAAGGCAGTCATTACAAAAAGCAAGCATGTATGGTATTGCAATGGCAGGGATGCCTAGGCGCAGGCACGATGCTGAACCGTGTTGAGCTTGACATCGACGGGAACCTCGCCGGGAAATCTTACGGCGCGAATCAAGTTGGAATTACGCTGAGCACACGGTTTTTGTTCACCGTCATGCCGAAGGATGCCATTGAGTTCAAGAGTCGAATCATTCTCAAGTTAAAGTTGTTCTAACTAAATTCTATAGGGGTGTATTTCCTGCGAGGGTTCAATCGTTAAAGCCTGCGCGTCTTTTCAGGTTCACTGAATTGCTGAGATAGTTTTTGTTGGTGCGTAGGCTTCCCCATACCAGGAACTCTACGCTGCAGACGTGCAGCCGCTGGAAGATCTCTTCGAGCATTTCTGCACTGACCTTCGCGAAGCCACCCTTGACGGGATTCAGCTCTTGGATGGTTCAACCATCTGGATATCGGTCCTGGGCGTCAAAGGCGACTGGCCATTTCTGGTTGCTTGGCTGAAGGAATTCAGCAACGATACGTTGTGTGTAGAAACTCATTACATTCTGTTGGGCCCTAAATGAGTTCGGCGACTTTCGAAACAACATCGATCGAAGATTTCTGCTGGCCATTTGGAGCGAAATTTCCGGCGGGGCCCCAAGTCTCATCATGGCTCGAAGCCTGGCGCTGGCGTGTGCCACTTGTGCTGCGCGGGACAACCTGGCCTGGACTTTGAGGACATGTTCCTCCGCCGCTACCTAGCATGATGTTTCAAGTTTTTTTAAGCTTGGGATCTGGAAGCCTGTATACTTTATGACATCAGAGCCCCTAACTGAGCCAAATGATACACAAGCTATCAGAGAGTAGGATAGAGATCTATCCTAAGTACGATTGTCCCTAGACATCTTGTCTGCGTACCACTATAAGTTCTTAAACCCTCCAAACTCTGAAGACCTAAACCCTTTTGGACCCTAAGCATGACATTTGGATAAGAACGTCCCCCTAAGTGTAAAAACACATTTCGAATCTCTATTGACGGGGGGGGGGGGATGGGGTGGGGGGCCCCGCCGATTAATATTCGGGGCGAAGCAAGCGATTTGTACTGCTTTCAAGGGGCGACTGGCCACCTTTCATGGAAACGCTGGAAACTGAACTTCCGTGGGCTGCAGGCAACGAGTCGGCCTTTACACGCCTGCTTCCGCAGGACCCCTCTAGACTCGCCCATTTCTATCGTGCTGACATTTGGCACACCGTCAATCTTGGGGTAGAAAATCCTGGGCATCGTCAGCAATTGTGCTTTTGCTGGACTTCTTCCATGGGACGTCCGTGCCCGCAAAGCTGGTGGCGTTGTCGGAAGAGTACTTTGCCTTTTGCAGGAACTCGGCATCCTGCCAGCCCCGTTTCATTCTTTTCGTTTTCTTACTAGCTGGGTATAGATAACCTTTTGGGGGTAGATATACAATCCTACCGTAAGTGTATTATGGTTTACCTTTTTTTGGCCCAGGGTACTGAACAAACTCATCAACAATGCTCTTCAAAATTTCCACAGGTGCCCCAAAAGAACCGGTACCTGACAAAACCTCTGACAAGAGAGAGCTTGGGCTGGGATTCTTTCAGAAGTTGCCCAGAAGCTGGCTGGAACAAGGGAGCGTTGACGACCACGTTCTTGCAGTTTTTGCAACATGTGGCAGAGAAACACAACCTGGAGCAATCGGAGGATGAACGTTTGCGGCTGGTGGATCCCTTGCTGAAAACACAACCCTTGTAATTTGTTGTTACATGGCTCAAAAGTACTCATGCAGAATTCTTTCACATTTCTTTCCAGTAGGCCCGACACGGTGTGGCCCCACCACCGCCACCACCGCCACCACCACCGCCACCACCACCACCACCACCACCACCACCCCCGCCACCGCCACCACCACCACCACCACCAACCCGACTCAACATTCAGGCCTCGGGGACGCGGGCGATCAACAGCATGATGAGGACTATGTACACAGCCGGGTACTGGCTTGAGGGCGCGGACCATGACCTGTTCGTTACCGCTGGCCTGCATTTTCTTCAAGCCGGATCGCGACTGGCTCTTTTATCGTTTGAGCTTGGAGAAGAGAGATTCCCAATATCTCCAAAACATCACGCCATGTATCACATTGTGCAAAATGCACAGTTTGAGCGCGACTACGGCGGTCAGGGTTTTTCAACAAACCCCATCGTCGAGGGATGCGCCTGCGACGAAGATTTCATCGGCAGATGCTGCCGCATCTGCCGATCGGTTTCTCCTCGCGCAACAGCGTTGCGAACGCTGCAAAGATACCTTTTCCAATGCAGAGAAGTCTGGGTCAAGTCGATGTAGTAGCACTGCCTATGTGTGCGGTTTCATAGTCGTAGTGATTGTATTGTGTGTATATCTAGTGTAGTGGTAGTGCTGGCAGTAGTGGCAGTACTGGTAGTAGCAGTGGTACTGGTAATACTGGTATTGGAATCATCAACCTGGACAAAACCCCATGAACTCTACCGATAGACCTACTCTGAAGCCTCGACTTGACTTCGAGCTTAGAAAGCCAAGCTTCCGGTGCAGGGTGCACCCGCGTCCAAACCCAGCAATGCTGGCAGCTGAACCATGCGCGGTCGAAAGTAGATTTCGCCAGGGAGGATGGGGTTGAAAGGTTCGGGCAGTGCTATAGGGACTGCAGCTTTGAGAAGATTGCGGCCTCCTGGTCGTCTCAACGTGGTGTTCTACAAGGCCCATGCTCGAACCCCATGGCCGGCTGTAGGTGGTGTTGGCCCAAACCAGCCCACAAGCCTGAACCCTTTTAACTTCCAAGCCGCCTTCAAGCACCCCAAAGCTGTTGACTTGATTTTCCCGTTCAGGTGTTGATTCACCCGTTCAGGTAATGTGCCGAGAATGATTACATGTAATTTCGGGGTGCTGTTGTTTTTTCAAGTCGCGGAGGGCCGCAGGTACACACCAACAATCGGCTGATGAGAAAGGTCATCAGCACTACTCGTTTAAGAACGAGGTTCCATGTTTTCCTTACACGCAAACACCTATCTTGCCCCAGGAGCTGTATAGGGCCGGTTTGTCCAGTAAGGAGGGTGTCCAGGAAACGGACAGTACTGTTCCGATCTTGGTGGTGAAGTTCCCGCGCATGCTCCGCGGCGTCCCCAGTGCTTTGCGACCGGGGAAGTATTTGCGGTCCACGTGGATTCTGCGTGAAGGGCAATGGCATCGTATCGAGGATGAGGTCCCTATCCCGTCGGAACCTCAGAAATTCGATCGGTATGTCGAGCGCGCTGTGTTTCAATATCACTTCCAACGGGGCTCGGCGGCGACGACGCGTGTGCACCGCACCGCGTCGCCTGCCGTGTCTGCGTCCTCGCTGCCCGACTGTTCGCGCTGTCGCGTTCGCGATTCGCCCGCGCTCTGTAGGCAAGTGTGCGACTTAGTGGTCCGCGCCGCCCATGGGGGGTATGGGGGTGTTTTTCGCGCTGGGTCTGAAGGCATGGGGGGTGATATCAACGAAATTCCTGCGCTCGAATCTACCGTCGTCGCTGTTGCGCGCGCCGCAAAAGAAGCAGATTTTCCTCAATCTACATTCGTGCCCGAATTCATCGAGGTGACTCGTGCTGGGACTGGTAATCATGAAGTCG
Source organism: Symbiodinium natans (assembly GCA_905221605.1). Classification (NCBI taxonomy): domain Eukaryota; class Dinophyceae; order Suessiales; family Symbiodiniaceae; genus Symbiodinium; species Symbiodinium natans. The sequence goes on from CAJNDS010002109.1 coordinate 273,460, forward strand.
CTTTCCAAGACAAGCACGGGAAAGAGATGTTTAAGGCACGGAGTGACTCGCTCAGCGGGGCTATAGGGTTTTCCATGACGATCAAAGCTTCGGATGTCGAAAACAGTAGCCCTCGCGTGTGGTTGCTCGTAGGTCTGGAAGAGGATAACTGGTGGCAGACGTATGCACCGCCGGACGTCAACGTCATCTGCGTGCCGGAAGCGGATGCACGCGGCGCCTACCAGTACTGCAAAGACATCATTAAATGGTCGTTCAAGGATCTTCGGAACGTTCTGTTCATAGGAGCAGGGGCGCTGAATCGAGCTTCTTGGCTTGATGTTGATCCTAGAGAACGCTTTTATGAGGACCGAGGCGTCGTAGATTACCCCTGGGGGGAGGTCATTGATTTAGTCTTTGAGGCCCGGAAGAAAGGGGCGACTACTATCGTCGAGGTTCCTGACAAGCCGAAGTTTCGAAAGTCGGCACAGTACAAAAACATAGTTGATTGCATGAAGTGGGAGAGATTCACAATTGCTGATTGCTGCCACGGTCGGAGGATCTGCGTTCCACAGGGAAGCGGGGCCCCGAACATCGTGTATGTCAACGAAGCTACTGAGTTTCTCATTCATGGACTCAAAGCCCCTGAAAACGTGAAGGGTGTGTGCGGCATGCAACATCATCATGCATCACGTGAAGCTGTCGAGACTCACGGGGATGGGTGTGGAAAGAGAACCAGTAAAGTGTCACGCCTCTTGTTGAAAATGCTTTCTGAGCGGGACGCCAAGGTTGAGGACCCCAAGGCCTGCAGTTCTGTTGAGAAGTTACCGTCGGGTAAGGACAGGATGATCATTGAATTCTGTTGCTCTAAGGACAGTAGCTTGGGTAAATCCTCGAGTGCTACAAGGGGAGCTCACGTCATGCGCGTGCATGAAGCTCTCCAAGCCCAAACCAAGGCATGTGAAAGCAACATCCTCAAGGAGGCGGAACGATTCCGAAAATCCAATCCCAAATGTCCGATTCTTGTTTTCGCTTCTCTTCCGTGCACTGGGGGGTCCAACTGGATCAAGGTGAACGAAATGGGGGGTGAAACTGAGAAGGGAAAGGAGCATCGGAAGAAATTTAGGGACTTACTCAAAGCTCTCAAACGCCTTTTGCGAAAGCTGGCGGTATTTTCCCCCAAAATCGCTTTTGAGTTGCCGAAAACCTGTTTGTATTGGAGTTGGCCCGAAGTTCAAGCCCTAATAAAGCAGCATTCGTTGCGTGTTGCACGAATTGACGGTTGCATGATGGGTGTTGTTGACAAAGACGGCATTCCTTTACTCAAAGCATGGTGTATCGCCACGAATGTGTCAACCATGTTGAACCTCAAAGGGGTCACGTGCGATAACACACATGAACATGGCACACCAAGAGGTCAGGCGCTCAAGAAGGCAGGAAACTACACACCACACATGGCAAAGCTGTTGCACAACGCATGGCGTGATGAAGCTCGCAATATCCGCAGGGGCTCTGCTCAGAGTGTTCATGTGGCAGCTTCATGTGTACTTGTTCATGTCAGTTTGCGTTGCAGTAAAAGCCAGGTGCAACATGAGTTCCAAGGTACTTGCATAATCGTTTGTCCTACACCAGGAATAGGGTTCGGATCCTCCGACCCTAATCCAAAGTGCAGCGAGGGGTTCGGCTCCGCCGGCTCGGATCTGCATCTGGGGAAGGGACTCGGCTCCGCCGGTCCTAGAACCAGCATGGACGGACAACAGCAGAGGCCCATTCCTCCGCATGTTCCATGGTCGCGACCTCAAGACCTCTTCTCCCTGCCGTACCAGAGATCGGGCATCAACATCCCCGTTGGCAATGGGATGACTGCTTTGCGCACGACATGTCATGCGCTGCGATCATTGAGAGGGCAACCTCTTCCTGGACGATTGGAGCAAGGCATGGTCGCCACGAATGCGAACATTGCTGCGTGGGTGGAATTTGGAGTGCCAGCTATCCTTTTGGCGGCAGTTGCGGCACCATCCAGCCCATATGGTTTTCCTGAAGTCAGAGTTCGGGAGCTGTTTCGAGGTGTGGTGGAAAGCCTATTGCCAGCAAGGAGTGCGGAGAGCTACAAGACAGTCCTTAGCCATGTCACAACGTTTATCAAGGTTGTCAAGACTGCGATAAGCACTGATTCGACTCGACAGGTGCTGCAGGAGCTTCTGGACCACGTCATTGAGATTGACCTCTTCAAGAACATTGACATGTTCGTCGACGTTTTGGTTCAAGATGCTGAACAAGGGCGTTTGGATCCTCAATATCCATGTTTGACGGTGGTCACTATGGACGGATATCTTGATCCGAATGTCATTTGCAGAACAGTCGTTACCAAGAGTCCGTGGATCTATGTGACTAGGTACAACGACTGGATGCGGCTTAATTCCTACTTTCGCGAGAACCTCCCCAACCGTCGTGAAGGGCTACCATGCATGCTTCTCACCCAGGACTTCTGGGATTTGCTGGAGCTGATTTGGTCAATGGCGAAGCAAGTGGGTTACTGTTTGAGAAGTCACAATCAGGTCGCCGAGCACACGCAGATGAATGTGTGGAATCTGATCGAGATCGTGGTCGATCCCCCGGAGAACGTGTCCGCGGCGGTCGCTCATGCAGTCAACAGCCTCCAAGGGTTGTCGGTCGCCTTGCATACAGCCCACGAATACCTCAACGACAGTCGGACGGTGTGGCCATCGGAACCATCGAGAACGACCGGAGCCGAGCTCAGGGAGTCGTTGGTGAACGCGACAACTGTCGTCATGGCCCCGCCACCAACCGGTCTCGGGTTACCAGCTTCCTTTTCACACAGCTCGTGGAACCAGCTGGCTGCCGAGCAGAACGTCTTGAGGGCGGTCCACGACATGTACAGGACTCACAGGTCTTGGATGTCCGAGATCACGAACCTGCGAGCCGAGTGTTACTCCGAAGGACGTGAACAGCCGCCCTGAAGCCCGATCCAACAGGCACGGTGTTTCCTCCGGCATTGAATTCGCACCCGCCTTGGGTGAATGTTCAACGTCAACATCCCGCAGGGCCTGCGTCCCCATCCGTTCCGGAAGGGCCGGCTCCTTTCGTGGAAGAGGATCATCCTGCCAACAGATCGACGTCTACGCCATCACCAAGACAGGCAACGGGCGCATCCTTTGTCGAAGCAAGAGGTGAATCCGCCAAGAGGCAGCGGGAACCGGAGGATGTCCGCTCCGCGGCATCCCAACCGGGAACCGCGGCCAGTTCTTCCGATCCTCGGGGAGCTGAGCCAACTGCCCAACCAGAAGGAGAACCCGATGAAGTTCGCTGGTATCTGGATCCTACTCCCGATGGGTACATGGAGAAGTTCGTCAAGTTCCAATCCAGACATCGCGTGCAGCTGGGTACAACCATCATCGTACACAAAGATGATCCTACAGATGTCCTACCCGCACGTGATCAGACACCCAAGATCAACGGGAAATTTGGAACCAGCAGCGAGCAAGTTTACCTTCGGCGCGTCACCACACACCTTGCCAAGCTCTACGGGATGAGCCAGTCGAATCGCGCAGGTGCGTTTCGCATGGCAACATTCATGAAGAAAGGGGATGTGGAGTGGCTACGACTTTACAAGGTGCTGTACGAGAAGGCTTTCTTGTGCACAATCCGTCAGCTACCAACTCCTGGCACAATGTTTGCGGCGGTCATGCAATCCACGGCTACGGGAGAGCTGGGAATTTTCCACTTCAACAGCAGCCCGGAGAGCCTTGTTGACGGCTGGACTGAGAAAGTTCAGCGCTTCCATTCGTCAGGCAAGTACCCCCGATGTCACAGCGGTGCGATCCAGCAAAACAATCATCCTGGCTGACTTCGAGGTGTGGACGAAAACCAAGAACCGCTTGACCTACACGATGGCCAGCAAGCTCCAAGAAAAGGGATGGTATGATGCCCATTCGTACTGCCAGACCGTTGATGAAAGCCTCGATCCACTCCTACCTGAAGGATTCCAAGTCGTTGCCACCAAAGCCAGAGATGCAGTCCGAGAATGGAGAGGTCCCGGGCAGAGCATCGACGTCACCGCGCACGTCTACTTGTCGTTCAGAGCCATCAACGATCTCCTGGTTTGGGAGCATGGCAATGCGACTCCCGAGAACATGCGAAAGTGGTTCGTCGATCCAATCATGGACTTGTCAGACCTTCTGCAACGTGCCGTGATTGTGACCCTCAACGACGATCCCCGTTTCATCGGGAAGGACGTTGGTGCAGCGATGCCATGGGCTGCCATCGATTGGATCGCAGTGGAGCTCCGAGCAAGGGGATGCATTGTTTTCACGTCATCACTGCTGTGGGCTCGAATTGCTGTGACTCTCCACAAGGGCAGCGACAATTTCCGGATCAATCCGGAGGAGATGCATTTGGCGGTGGCGGCATTCGACAAACATTTGCTGCAAGAAAAGATCATCACGCTTTGCATGGCACCCCCAGAGAGCATGGGCGATTGCGAACCTCATTTGGATTCCGTGAACATGGAGACTGCGGATGCGAAGGCGGTCTTTGCACCGTCGAGCAGCGACGACGTTCGGACCGCGTCGGCCAATGATGACACGCAAGAACGACATCAACGAGTCGTGGAGAGGGCATCGGAGCTTGAGGGCATCCGCGGAGGCGTGGACATGACTTGGGTGGATGCGGACATCGCCATGGTCAGCCCAGAACCGTTCTACGACGGTGAAACCTACTGGATTGACATCGAGGGCCTCATCAGCAAGCATCCCACTGCCCCGAGTGGCCAATTCCATGTGTGTCAGGCATGCGTCGACGAGTTCAACAAGCTGAAGAACTCCTTCCAAGGCGAGTTCGGACCAATCCAATCTCCAGCGTATTGTCCCTTCTGTTCGCTCAAAGCAATGTGGGACAAGGACTATGGCGTCAACAAATGGGAGGAGGTTCGGAAGTCAGAACGCCATGCTGCAGGGTGCGCCATATTTGCTCAGAAACATGACTTTGTGTACCAGGATGGATCCCCAGTGATTCCCAAAGAGGATCTCAAATCGTACATCTTTGCATGCTCGAAGGTCGCGTACACCAACTATGGCAAAATCGTCTCGTCCTCGGCTGGGTTGCGCTTGAACACAAAACAAGCCAGCGAATACACCAGATGGGCGAAGGGGAGACGGTTGTCGTGGGACTTCGGGTACACGGTGGACGGCATGGCCTGCCTCTTGCCCCTGTACGATGCAGGCAACGCAGCCTATGCAGGCTTCCTCCATAGCATCTTCGATCAGGACGAGGTCAAAGGCATGTACAATGGCAATGCCGACCCGGCCGCCGAGCTCATGGGAGACACCCTGGAGGTTGCGCTCGGCATCCTGACAATCGCATGCAGGTATCCTTCGGCATTCGAAGCCTGGGGATCGTACGAAGATCATCTCGCTTGTCTTCGAGGAATCGAACGGTCTTTCTATCGGTTTGCTGCAGCGGAGGCGGTGCGAATTACTGCCGTGGAGAATCGAAAACGTCGTCCTCCCCGGGCAATGATGCAGAGACGATTCAGCAGATCATGGAGTACGAGAATACTTTACTCCAAGGAGAATGGCATGCGGTCCTTGTTGATCGAGTCCTGCCAACTGAGGAGCCAGTCCTCGGAACCCTTTCTCCGGAAGATCAACGACCTGAAGAGTTCTCAGCAGCGCCCGTTCCCAGTGCAGAACCTCGTGGTGGAGAACCAGAAGGTGAGGATCAAGCACATGAAGGGGAAGCGCTCGGATCCTCCGGCGTGGAACCTGAGGGGCAGGAAGATGACGATATGGGCGTGCCCGAGGCAAGCTCTATCCCCACCATGCAAGAACCGAACGAGACCGAGCTGGGTGAGATATCGCGTCCTTGTGAAGGTTACGTCCGAGCACTCAATGCCCTACGCATAACCGCTGGTATGCAACCACCCAGCATGTGCCTTGCTTGCGGCAACTATGGCCACAACACCCGAAATTGCGAAGCAAATGGGGGGTACAACGCTCTGGTGGTGAACGTAGCATTCAGCATCATTGGGAAAAGCCTGGCTAAGATGCACAAGTCAAGCAGTACGCCACCAACAGAGATCTTCCAGAGATGGGCAGAGAAGAATTTGCGAGATGCCGCTCGCGCTCCGCAAGTACCAGGAACCGCTTCGGATACTCCGGGTGGGGATGGGGAAAGCGTTGAGCCTGGAGCTGCAGCGTCTTCGGAGGATTCCAGAGGCCCGCTGCCAAGACGGCGTCAAGCATCAATCTCAGTTGAGGATCCTACAGTGGTCGTGATCGAAGTCGATGAAGAACCAGAAGAAACTGCGACAAGAACGCTTCGACCCAAACGCAGGCCCCAACCGAGACCTGATCTTCCAGAGCCCAAAGCTGCGCCAGCTCCTAGGCGGTGGATTGCGAACAACGCCGGCAATGCTCGTTCATTCGTCGAGATTCGCTACCACGAGCCGAAGTCTTGCCTTGACATCATCAAGTCCATCGAGGACGTATCGTGGGTCGGCGGGCAGAGCATCTACGAGATCGGATTACAATCGCAGGATGCAACGCGCCGATTGATTGAGCAGGAGGTTGGAGGAGACGTTGCAACACACCCTCTCCGAAGCGACATCGATGAGTATCCTTCCTCGAACGTGGGGTACGTGAACATCGGCAAGCTGGTCATCGGAGGGGACCTCCGGCTCCTACCCATCAAGGGTGCAAGGTTCGCTCACAGGCATTTCTCAACCACCGCAATCGGGATTATCATCGCAGGATCAAATCCCTGGGCTATGATGTGCAACGTTTGCTTAGGCACCGCCTAGCAAACAGAGAAACGAAATACATGCACAATCAGCTCCCGACAATCCCGTGCGACACCGGAGGATGGGTGATGCTCAAAGACTTCATCCACTTGGAGAACTTCTGGCAAAGCGGGAGGTATTACGCAAGGAGTTCAGCTCGAGACGACAACTCGGAGTATCAGAGAAGAATTCAAATGCTGATCGACTACGCGTACTACGAGTACCGCACCAATGGGAGAATTAGACTTCAATTCCTGGGCATCAAGATCGTGGCGCCCAAGCCTGGGCAAAGAGCGTCTGATACGCCGTGGGACGGTACTCCGGGCGTCGGTGCAACCCAGCGTGCCCAACTTGAAGAACTCGGAGGGCACAGGTTGACGCATGACATCACGTCCGGTACCCTTCGCCGGTGCGACAATTGGGTGCAGCCGTGGGCGATCAGGGCCACGAGTGGACACTCCAGCAACTCCAATTCGTTGGTGCGGGTGAATGACGACCGGGTCGCATGCCACTTGACCACGAGCTTGGTCAACCAGATTGGTGGGGGGTATCACACCACGGCCCCAGAGCTTCTCGCCAACATCGTGGCGAAAGGACTTCTTCCAGGCGGAGGGGCGTCAGGTGGTCGAGTCCACAGCCATTTCGGGACGTTCCCGCCATGGGATCCGAGAAATCAGACGGTGAGAACAAGGATTCCCGGAAGGCCGAGGTCACCAATTGCAGTATTGTACGTTCCAGCCTATGAACTCATGCGCTACAACGCAGTGATCACGATCAATGGAATGTTTCTCGTCCAGCGGCAAATTCCATTCGAGGCCGTCAAGCACGTTTGGATCTGCGTGCCAAGCCAAGGAAGGTACTTCGAGTTCAGCGAAGTCTTCAAGGTGTACTCCAAAGAGCTGTCCAAGGAGATGGTCGAAGGGTATGGGGACGCACGCATCAATCCCGATCGTGACCCTCCAAAACCTTCGGTGGAAGACCTCGTCAGCACCATGGAAGGCACCGACGCTGGCCCGCATGAAGGCGAGAGGCGCGAGATCTTGCAAGCAATTGAGCAGGCGGGCGACACCGTTCCTGGAAACATCATCAAGCGTGCTTTCCAGTTTCTCTCAAGGACATTCCGGCGAGTGACGACTCACACCACCACAAGCGATCCGCTGATCTTGAGGGTTTGCCCCTGCTGCGGCAGGCATACCCCTGCGAGCTTCGCAATTTGCCTCACGTGTGGGAGAGTTTTCCTGTCCATGGGGAGGATCCAGCATGTGCGTGCCAATCCGGAACCCGAAAGGATTGATCCGGAAGTGGTCCGCCAGGCACTCAACCAGGCCGCCGCCGTCGTCAACAACGAAGTTGTGGAGATTGACGTGGAAGAGGAGCCAACTTCAGAACCTGTCCAGGAGGATGCGCTTCCGCTCCGCGGGGTGCAGAATCCGGCAGGGGATGTGGAGGCAAACAGTCCTCGAGAAAGCGTGGCGGAACCTGAGGCCGAGGAGATCCCCGACGAGATTCGCGACATGTACCGCGATGTGGAGATGGAGGCTCCCAACCAAGAGGAAGTGGAGATAGATGCGCAGAACCAGCGAGCATTCGTTTTGGTTGGAGACAGGGAAGGCGATACGTTGGACGATCGAAACGAGAGGAAAGCTCGCCTTGCGCTGGAGTGCAACGTCAACATCGACACGGACTATGCAGCGTGCGTGGACCACAACTTCAGGTTGTACTGTCACCTCGACGCCTTCTTTGCGTACGTGTTGGTCCATAAATGGAATCTGTTCGAGAAGATCATCATGACTCCATACAAGAAGATGAAGGACCAGTTCGCCTCAGGCATGAGACACGACGCATCTGGGACATGGCCAATTGTCCCCATCGATGAGGACACGGCGTTGCCGAGAGACCTCATGGAAGACGAGGTAAGGCAGTATGCCAGCTCTGTGGAGAACCAGCAGTTCATGATTGAGCGTTATTACGCCAACAAGTTCGTCTTCTACGTCATGCGTGGGGCGATCCAGCTGGGATACAACAAGGAGAGCTTCAACCTCCCCATGATTCCGGATGAGGCCGAGGACCCGAAAGCATTTGCTGAAGCCGGGCAAAGGGTCCACATGTTCATGGCCAAAATCATCTATCAGGTGCTGAACGTGAGGCTTTATTCCTACACGAAACCCAACGCTGAGATCCCGTACCACGCGGCATTCAAATACATCAACCCGATCCAGCTGCTCAGTTTGATGGACTCGCAGAAGGTGAGCGTTAACAACCTTCTGGTGATGAGGGATTCGGGGTGCGCTTTACCCAACCAGTACAGCAAGAAGCTGGACAGATGGTTGAGTGATCAAAAGAAGGACATGAGCATCCTGAAGTTGAAGCCCACACAGTATTTGGAGAATCCAAAGGCGTCGGCTTTGTACCTTGCCTATGACCCTTCAGCATCCGCACCTTCGGTTACTTCGTCGGGAGGATCTCGTCATCCTGAAGCGGACGAGACGGACATGCCGGCTCGAGCGAAGGCCCGCATGAGTCAGCCGAAGCCCAAGACTTCTCATCCTGGGACACCTCAAGCTGCTCCCAAAGATCCTCGCGGTCATTCGAGAAAGGGATCGGGAAAGAAAGGGTGAATGATGCACTCGGATCCTCCGGTATGTCATCCCCTGGAATCCATGGTATTCCTGAAATCTGGTTGTGGCTCAGCATTTTGCGTTCTCAGTTTTGATTCCTCTTTTCCCTATGGATGCAACAGATGATACGATGGAGTACGTCATTATATCCACCGATGCTATTTCTCTTTTTGGCCACTGCATAGCAGCAGCGGGGCAATGTGCCAATGCGCTCGCTGGAGGGAAATGTGCGATTCTTCGCAGCTCGTGTGGTAGCCGAGTGGGTATGGGTTATGCTCTGCTAACTTGGCCGATGCTACTGCTTTTCAGTCATGCATTCTGGAGACGCAATGTGATGGATCAGCAATTTGCTGACATGTTTTCAGGGCCTTTCGCGCCCATGATTCCGCAACCGTGAGCAGCAAGTCTTTGTACAGACAAAGGATGGGATTGAACGCTTCAGTAGCTGAGAGTCTGTCTCACATCTATCAATTCGGGCAAAGAGAGCAAAACAGTGGAGAACGGCCAGACTTTAAGTCGCTTTTAACTGGGACCATTGTATGTTCGTGACGCAAGTTCGTCTAGCATTTTTGCAAATCCCAGCCGTGGGGGGTGTGAATGATCCCCGAACCACAGCACATTTTGGGAACCCCTTTGTGTCGGCTCCGCCGCACATCGGGGAAACCACCTTAGAACGCCGTGGCCTGTTCACCATGTTTGGCTCAAGTAACCCCTAGAGTGAAGGTCACCCATAGGTTGGAAGTAAGCGCAATAGCGTAACTGGAAACCGCCCGGGTGCACGAGACGGAGACTGAAGGCGAACATCAGTGCAGAAAACAAGTGCGAGACCATTTGGCTGGTGAGGAGCCAAAGCGTAGTGCAAGCAACTACCCGACCTCACGCACGAACCCTAAACCTAAACCCTAAACCCTGAACCCTACCCTAAACCCTAAACCCTAAACCCTAAACCCTAAACCCTAAACCCTAAACCCTAAACTCTAAACCCTAAACCCTAAACCCTAAACCCTAAACCCTAAACCCTAAACCCTAAACCCTAAACCCTAAACCCTAAACCCTAAACCCTAAACCCTAGCCACTCTGCCAAGGTTTCGCTGGATACATTTCACGCAGCAGCATCTGGGACTGTTCCAGATGAGTAGGAGCGTGCCGACCGCGGGCCTTCAAGAACCGAAACCCCAAAGGTTGAGGGTGCAGGGTTTAGGGTTTAGGGTTTAGGGTTTAGGGTTTAGGGTTTAGGGTTTAGGGTTTAGGGTTTAGGGTTTAGGGTTTAGGGTTTAGGGTTTAGGGTTCCATCAACCGCAGCTGCCAAACACAGAAACTCCACCCTGAACCCTGAGCCCCCCAAACCTATATCCTGATGGCCCTGTTTGCAGACAACGGATTGACCCGAAGTAAGCCCTAAATCTAAACCCTAAACCCTAAATCCTAAAATCTGAGTCACAAAAATGGTTTGGTTAAGGTGCAGGGCTTCGCGCCCAAGGCGTGGCATTTCAACGTTTGCACCCTCAACAGACCCCTAAAGCCTAAACCTTAGAGCCGAAAACCTAAACCCCAAGCCCTAGCAAGGTACCGGGCCTTTCAGGGTCCAAGGAACCCTACCATCTGCTGGCCTTCCTCGAGGACCCCCACCTCACGGCGGAACTCTCTTTGGGTTTAGAGTTTAGGGTTGAAGCTCTAAACTCTAACCCTAAACCCCTAAACCTTAAAGCCGTGGACCCGAAATCCCGAACTCTGAAACCTAAACTGCTAAACTCCCAAGCCCTACACCCTAAACCCTAAACCCTAAACCCTAAACCCCAAACCCCAAACCCCAAACCCCAAACCCCAAACCCTAAACCCTAAACCCTACACCCTAAACCAACCCTAAAGGACACCGACTGTCAGCCTGCAACCCCGGCTCCGCCGGGCGGGGTCCCCGAGCCTTGGCGATGGCCACAAATCGCCGCTTGGCTGTGGGGTTTAGGGGTTTAGCCAAAGGTTGAGGGTGCAGGTTTTAGGTTTTAGGGTTTAGGGTTTAGGGTTTAGGGTTTGGAGTTTAGGGTTTAGGGGTTTAGGGTTTAGGGCTTTTGGGTTTTAGGCTTTAGGCTTTCGGCTTTAGGGTAAGTGGGCGAAACATCATAGTCCCTGGTTGCCTGTCCGCAGCCTCGTGTTGTTTTCTCACATTGGTCGGGCAAAATAGGCGAGTATAGAATGTTTTGAATTTAGAATGTTGTGTTGAAGATCCTCCTAAATCTTACACCCTAAACCCTAAACCCTGAACCCTAAACCCTAAACCCGAAGCCCTAAACCCTAAACCCTAAACGCGGAGCAACGCCACGGTGACAGATGAAATTGTCCGAACTGACCAGTCTCAGCCTCGCAAAATCCCAAAACTTAAGCCCTGACGACCAAGACCTCAAACTAATGGCTTAAGAACCCCGAAAAATAAAAGAAAACATGTTCGTCCTTATTAAGGGTAATATAAGGACTATTGTTTTTTATTCTTTTGGGGTTCTTAAGCAAATAGCAGCTTATACTAACCGTCCTTAATCGGGATTCTAGTACCCCCTAGCGGAATCCCAAGTAAGGACTGGTAGCATCAGGGGGAACATCCCAACCCCAAGCCCTCAAAACCGAATGTCTTTGGCACAGGGCACGCCTCAGCGGGCGCCCGGCCCAATGTCATCCCAGGCAAGGAGCGGATTGCAGTTTAGGGTTTAGGGTTTAGGGTTTGGGGTTTAGGGTTTGTAGCTGGGGTTTGCTTGACCCCAAGAAGGCCTGACTCGGACCACTGGATGCCCTTAAGGCAGCCCAGCCCAGCCCTGAGGCCAGCAGCAGGGCCTCCACAGCAGGGTCTGCAGCGATGGATGCTCTCGAGACACTGCAGGTCGTCCGGGAGTTGGAGGAGGCCACTTTTGTCATTGACAGCCAGACCGAGGAGCTGACCATCTTAGAGGCGCACTTGAAGTTTGTCCAGGCACCATCGGACGTGGAGTTCAAGCTGCATCTGCCTTCGGTGAAGTCCATCTCCAGGCAGACCGACTGGCCGAACCTGCAGAGAGATCTCACTCATTATGCACATGGGCTGCGTAGAGGTGCACCCGACCTGCCAGCGCGCCTGCGCCCGCTTCGCGTCTGCATTCCTGGCAACCCGCGGAAGTACTTGAAGGCCGAGTACGCGCAGCTGAGCTGCGCCAATCGCACACTCTTGCGCGACGGGCTTTTGTTCCTGCACCTGCATCTGAAGAACTTCAACAAGACGGAGGCAGGCTGACATCAGCATTGTGGGGCCTGTTTGTCCCTGATCCTGTGTAGGGTTCACCCCGACCCACTCACCCTCTCCCCTAAACCCTAAACCCGAAACCCTAAATCCGAAACACTAAACCCTAAACCCTAAACCCTAAACCCTAAACCCTAAACCCAAAACCCTAAAACCTAAACCTGTGTGTATGTTTCCCGGGTGCGACCACAAAGGCCTATCCCACTCGACCCGTCAGCCGCTTTCACGGCTTCGCCTTCCAGGAAGAGGAGAATCAAGGGACTGAAGGGTTTAGGGTTTAGGGTTTAGGGTTTAGGGTTTAGGGTTTAGGGTTTAGGGTTTAGGGTTTAGGGTTTAGGGTTTAGGGTTTAGGGTTTAGGGTTCAGGGTTCAGGGTTCAGGGTTCAGGGTTCAGGGCCTTATAAACCCTGAGCCCGAAATCCTCAACCCTCAGCCCTCCAAACTTTAAACCCTAAACCCTACCCCACCAAACCCCAAACCCCCTAAACCCCGCAAACCCCCCAAACCACCCAAACCCCGCAGACCCCCCAAACCCCGCAGACTCCCCCCCCCTCCCCCAGTGCTAAAGCACCACTAAGCTTGCGCCCCTGAAATATAAAGACGGATGCCCCCTAATCCCGAACTGCGAGGGCCCGCTCCTTCGCCCCCCAAAGGCGTCCCAGGGATTATATAGGGTTTAGGGGTTTAGGGGTTTAGGGGTTTAGGGTTTAGGGTTTAGGGTTTAGGGTTTAGGGTTTAGGGTTTAGGATTTTGGGTGTAGGGTTTAGGGTTCAATCTGAAGGACCTGGAGCAGAGCAGCGACGACGGACTGAGTTCTGAGGCGACGAGCAGCGCCATCTGAGCCCCTCAGCGGCTCTTTCCTGCTCTGGGGCAGTGGTGTGTAGGGTTGAGGGTTTGGGGTTTGGGGTTTAGGGTTGGGGTTGACGGGCGTTTGCATGGCTTAGGGGGTGGCTAAGGTTTCTGGCTTAGAGCGGCTTAGAACTGTAGGTTGTTTACGTCCGAATTTGATCCTTAGACCCCACACCCGAAACTCTGGTTTTCTGTACGACACGGAGGTTCCCAGGAGGGCCAAACCCTAAACCCTAAACCCGAAACCCCAAACCCAAACCCCAAACCCCAAACCCTAAACCCTAAACCCCAAACCCTAAACCCCAATTCTCAGTCTGAAGGACTGGAGAGTTGGCCCGCCTGCCACCGTGGCTGAAAAAGAAAGCCTTCGCGCAAGGGACTAAAGCAGGGACACGTACAAGGGTTAGCGTTTAGGGTTTATGTTTTTTTTTTTTTGGTTTAGGGTTTCGGGTTTAGGGTTTAGGGGTGATTTGGGGGTTATTTAGGGCTACTTAGGTATATAGGGACTATACAAGGGTATTATAGAATGGTTACATACGGGAATAATATTTTCGGGGTCCCTTTCCTAGGGGTCCTTCCTTGTACCATCCATCCAAAACCCGAAACACCCTAGACTCAGGCCCTCAACATCCCTCAACCCTAAACCCTAAGCCCTAAACCCTAAACTCTAAACCCTCCAAAACCTGAGATTACCAAAACATGGGGAAATCCAAAGCGTTGCAATGCACACCGGGGGGGGGGATCCAGGAAGCTTGAACCATCTGAAGGGGTTTGGAGCGCTTTGGGGAGTTTGGGGTGTTTACGGTTTATAGGGTTTAGGCTTAGGGTTAGGGTTTTGGGTTCAGGGTTGGGGTTTAGGGTTAGGGTTCAGGGCTAGGGTTTAGGGGCTGAGGTCTTTGTTGCTCACGGGCTTGGCGCTGCTGCCCCCCCGCCCAAGGTTTAGGAGTTCTTTGGGGCTTAGGGTTTATGGGGTTTAGGGGGGGCTAGGGTTTGGGATTTGACGTCTGGGTGTTAGCGTTTTGGGATTTGTGGGGGTTCAGGGAACCCTAAACCCTAAACCCTAAACCCTAAACCCTGAACCCTGAACCCTGAACCCTGAACCCTGAACCCTGAACCCTAAACCCTAAACCCTAAACCCTAAACCCTGAACCCTGAACCCTGAACCCGGATCCTTAAACCCTAAACCCTAAACCCGAACCTGAGCCCCCAAGAAAGGACTCCGCAGTTCTTACCCTCATTATGCCAGGCTGTCGCAAGAGGAGGCCAAGGCGAGTTCGCTGCCGGTGCCTCAGGGGGCGAACTAAGGTTTGGGATGTAGGGTTTGGGGTTTAGGGTTAGGGTTTGGGGCTTAGGGTTTAGAGGTTACCCTACAACGTGGGACCCATGTGCCTCATGCTGCTATAATCCCCACTCAGCAGTAGAAATGGACCACGCAAATAAGGAGTTCATTCAAGGGCTAAAGCCCTCAGTTAAATGACCCCAAACCCGAACATCCCGAAACTCTAAGCCCTTTCGTGATGTCTCTGGGTTTAGGGTTTAGGGTTTAGGGTTTAGGGTTTAGGGTTTAGGGTTTAGGGTTTAGGGTTTGTGCGAATCCCAGGCTGAATGCCTAGAGCCGATCGGGCATGCTCTGGGTTGAGGGCTGAGGGCTGAGGGTTTAAGGCTTCAAGAAGACCCAAAGCCCCAAAGCCTACATCCTAAACCCTAAACCCTAAACCCTAAACCCTAAACCCTAAACCCTAAACCCTAAACCCTAAACCCTAAACCCTAAACCCTAAACCCTAAACCCTAAACCCTAAACCCTGAATGCCATGCACGCTCTGGCCTTAGACAAGCCCAAACCCTGAGCCACATCAAGGTCCCTCTGCGGCGCCAACATCGCGCGCCAGCAGCCGCCAAAGGCCCCAGGGTTTAGGTTTAAGGGTTTCGGGTTTAGGCTTTAGGCTTTAGGCTTTAGGCTTTAGGCTTTAGGCTTTAGGCTTTAGGGTTTAGGGTTTAGGGTTTAGGGTTTAGGGTAAGGGTGGCGGGTTCGGGCTTCATGGCCGCAAGGAGTTGGGTTCGATCCCTGGGCTTACCCGCAGCGAATCCTAAACTCGTGGGTTTAGGGCTTCTAGCATGTCCTTTTGTGGGACTGTCACCAGTTGAATATACGGCAGAGTCGCAAAAGGGGCCATGTAATGTCGCTTCGAAGACTGTCAGGTTTGGGGTTTTGGGGATTAGGGCCAGCCGAAACCCTAAGCCGGAACCCTAAGCCCTAAGCCCTAAGCCCTAAGCCCTAAGCCCTAAACCCTAAACCCTAAACCCTAAACCCTAAACCCTGAACCCTGGCCCACCTCGAGCCTGTGCGAGCCTTAGCTCGCAGCACCGCGTGTGACGCTAGCACTGTCTGCTGTCGTCGCGGTCAGGGTTTAGGGCTCACAGGGTTTAGGGTTTAGGGCTCACAGGGTTTAGGGTTTAGGGTTTCGGGTTTAGGGTTTAGGGCTCACAGGGTTTAGGGCTCACAGGGTTTAGGGTTTGGGTTTAGGGGGGCTTGTGCCGGCCAGTTCATTTCGAAACCATGCGCCCACTCTGATTCCCTTTCAAGGATGGGTGAGGTTCCCCTATTGTCTTTTTCTTCCTGGGTTTCTCTGGATCCTGATCGAAACCCCAAACCCCAAACCCAAAGCCCTAAACCCTACACCCAAAATCCTAAACCCTAGACCCTGAACCCTGAACCCTTCCTGCCTTACTCTGGGGTCGACTCCAGTCATTTACTAACCTAATATAGGGATTTGTGTTCTTCATTTTTTTGGGGGGGTTCCTAAGCAACTAGTTGTTTAGGGCTTGTAGGGTTTATGACTGTATATAGGGCTTGTTTGGGTGTAACAGGGTTGAAGCTCTTATAGTATGTATATACGGCTTATGTGGGGCCCCGGGGGCTTTGTGGTTTTTGTAAAATTCCAAAGGGTTTATATAGGGTTTATATAGGGTTTATATAGGGTTTATATAGGGTTTATATAGGGTTTACATAGGGTTTACATAGGGTTTACATAGGGTTTACA